>JAASGW010000195.1:0-45874 GCA_023334395.1 Phytopythium sindhum
AGGAAGACGCCAAGTTCGTGCTATTCCTTGCTGGGCAGACTCCCGCGACAGGAGAAAAGGTGAGCTTGTACGATGGACTTCAGTGGTGCAAGAACGCATGAGATAGTGTGTCGATTGAGTCGATTCAGAAGTGTTGGTTTTATTCAGGGATTGCTGCGGATCGCAGGAAGGTCACAAGTCTGCTCAATCCGTGCGACTTGATGGCAATTTCGAAGTTACTGACATAAAGAGAGAAAGCTTCAACGAGTTAATGTTATATCAGTACCTATATGGATTTGGTACGTTTTCGCTGTTTAATCAACCCACCGTTTGGCATGCGTCGTACCCCATGGCAGTTTGAGGAGAATGACTGTATGCTGTGATGTCTGCCGAACGTTCAAAGTTATCGCATCGGTTGACTGCTGTGGACGTTCCCAACGCAAGAGCGAGGCGCAGACGACGGCTCGCCTCTGCCTACCCAACATGCGCTCCCGCTTTCTTTCGTGTTAATAGGCGCCGCCGCTCTCGGCTCGGCATCGTCGATCTACATACAAAGGCGAGGTGAGGCGAGGCGAGCAAGGCGGTCGAGTGTTCAAGCTCTCAGTGCAGCGGATCGCGCGGCCGGCGTGACGACTGCTGCTCGTCCTTTGCCCGAGCGCAAACGAGTCCGAAAGATCCACAGGAGTGCGAGCGCAGAGAGGACTCATGCGCAGGCGACAGGCCTTCCCGAATGAATACGCCACGGCCATTTCGCCAATGTTGGTCGGGGCGCTTGTCGTTGCTCGCTACTGAATTGTTTCGGCGACGGCACGACGCCCGGTGGCAGAACATTGGCTTGCTCGCTCCGCGATGATTGTGGATGCTCTGGGTGAGGAACCGCGCGGGCGCTTAGTGTTCGTAAACCCGTTCGAATTGCAATCCAAAGTCTCAGGCGGCGGGTGGCCATCGTCCCACGTCGCACTAGCGCGCGTCCCAAGCTAAGCTCTGCACTGCGCTTTGCCCTGGTACAGGCTCGTCCGTCCACGGCAGCAATCGCGGCGGGCTATAGAGCGAGGCTCTGCTCTGCACGATGGGCTTGGCTGGGTGTGATTGCGTCCAGGACGTCGAGCACGCCAGGACGCGGCCTTTTTTCCCGTGGCCATGCGCTGATGGCGTCCCATTTCCACCCAGCGTTCGCTTGCTCGCGTTTAACGAACGGCCCCGCATACTTTGGCCGAGTCTTCGTTCTTTCACAGCGCCCTGGCGTGCTCGGAGCCGTTGTTCGTGCCGGGCGTTCCTCACCCGGATATACATTGCGTTTCTCAGAGCCCCGATCAATCAAGTGCTTTGACGTTTTGGTCCGCCCGTCGAGGGCAAGGTCATTGCGGTTCTGAGACGCCTGAGGCCCACCCTGCGGACGCGTCGACGCGGCAACTTGGCGTTTTCACGTTGCGGGAAGAGCTTGGGTTTCCTCAGATCGCTTCAGCTTGAATCGCCAGGCCCTGGGTGGTGGTGGTTAACGTGGGGCGCTCTGATACGTTTGACAGCCTGGGCCGCAGCCCTGACGCAATGAATGCGCTGCGGGGGCTTTGAATGTGCCTGTGCATCACATTCACTACGGTATAACAGCACATTCACGGCGCATTCACAGCGCATTCACAGTGCGCACAACACACAGTTAGCTCCTCTTTGCTTGGTGATCACTGAGCGCGGGCGCCACTGATTAGCATGGCAGTGCACTCTGTTCCTACTGTACTCAATTCAAACTCTCCTCTCGATACGCTTCGCTGCACACAACAGCAACGCCTGTGGCATCAAGTGATAGTCTCCCATGTTACGCCGTCCTGCCGTGCAACACTCGAGCTCGCCGACCACGCCGTGCATGTCGACGACGCGGTCCAATAGACCCCAGTATCAAAGCAACGCCTACAGACCAGGCTCGAGTATTGTGCATCACCTTGGGGCCGCGTCTGATTCCCGCGGAGGCAACGCGTCGGCCTGACCTCGGCAGACCGCGCGGAAGACAAGCCACTGTTGAGCAGCGAGCTCTTGATGAGCTGAGTCCACCGCCGGGCACCGTAAATGTTCACTATTCAGCCATGCAGCAGTCCGTGGCCTGCAGATGCAGTGCAGGAAGACCACCGTTACGGGCAACGGCGTGAAGCGAGACGTAATGCGGGTTCCCGTTGAGCGGGAACGCTCCACATCGCCTTGGCACGAGTGCGACTGGCGACTCGTGATGTGTTCTCTCGTGTCGAAACTCGAGACCGGCGGCGACTGAAGGCGGGGCTGGCTTCAATTTGAAGCCGGAGCCTTGTCAGTCGGTCCTGCCGGCAGACGCCTTTGAATGTGTCTTCGCCTCCACCTCCAGTTCTCCGGTTCCTTCCCGCCCGTCGCTCGCTCCTCGCCTACAGCGGATGAGAGACGCGAGACTCATCATGGCCCGTCCAGTCTCCCATTCCGTTCTCGGTGCCACTGTCGGTTTGAATGCTGCCACGCTTCACGGACGGGCCAGCCGCGCTCACCCCCATACTCTCCGCGAGTCGTCTGGGTGCGGTCGTCAAATCCCCCTGCCTATCGTCTGCCGATCCCCCCATCTCTCGCGCTTCCGCTGCTTGCGCGACAGAGAAAACCAGTGAACTTCGCGGCTTGCGATTGTGAACGCTGGGCAAGAGACCGACCAGCCATCGCCACGACCGGCCCACCGTCCTGCTCACTTGCCAATTGACACGGCAGACGTCGGACGCCACTAGTCAATTCTCCGCGCAACCAACAGATCACACACCCGCCATGTGCTCGGCCGAGGACCGAGGACCCTTCTCCTGCGAGGCACTGGCCTCGTGGCGACACATCTGCCACCAAGAGGTGCTGTGCGCGCTGCGGCGGCCCGACTCGTGGTACTACGCGTTCGAGCAGAGCACGGCGGGCCGCGCGCCAGACGGGCTCAGCTACGAGCTGATGTCGCAGCACCAGAGCCCGCCCATGCAGGTGTTCGCCACCAAGGCGCAGCCCACGCACATGCTGGCGCGTGCGTCGCTGCCCACATCGCTGCACGCGGTGAGCAACGCCCTCGTGGGCATCGAGTCGTCCCGGCAGCAGCGCGAGGCCTTCGCACACCTGTACGGCGACGCGTTCGTAGACGGCCGCGTGCTGCAGGTGAGCGAGCGCGCCACGCCCGAAGACCCGTTCCACTTTGTGGGCGTCAAGTACCTGTGCGTCAAGACGCCGCTGAGCAAGCCGCGCAGCTACGTGTTCTTCGAGTACTCGGGCTCGGTCGTCGACGACAACGGCGAGCTCGTGGTCTTCCGCGCGCTGCGCTCTATGCCCGAGGACGCCATCGACCTCAGCCAGTACCGCGGCGCGCGCGACTGGCTGCACCCGCAGGCCGTGCGCGGCGAGGTGTCCTTCACGTATCTGCTGCGCAGCACGCACGCCGGCTCGCGCACCGAGGTGACGGTGCAGGGCATGCAGTGCATGGGCGGCAAGGTGCGCGCGTGGGCGGCCCCCAAGCTCGTGCTGCCGCTGGCCGACAGCCTGCTGCACATGGTCACGCTGGGCGCGGCGCAGTCGCTGCAGCAGAAGCTGCGGGACGCCTCTCGCGCGTCGCCGCTGCTGCCGACCAAGAAGAGTGGCAGCTCGCCGCGCTCGGCTGCCCACCGTGCACCCTCTTGCCGAGTGTGCATGCGCGGCAAGAGGTTGCTGCCGTCCACGCGCGTGTGCGTGGGCTGTGACCGCGAGGTGTGCAAGGCCTGCACGCTCAAGCTGCACTTCCTAAGCGGCGAGGACGGCGACAAGGTCGCGCTGCGCTTCTGCCTCAGCTGTGTCGCCGACGCGCGCTCGGCCGCCGGCCGCTACTCGTACTCAGACGCGGCTGTAACCGGAAGCAGCGCGCGCTCCGCCTCCAGCGGCATCTACGGCGCGTCGCTGCGCCACACGAGCAGCATGGCGTCCATTTCGCCCGTCATGAGCATGTGAACGAACTGATAGCACTCTAGCGATGAATATCGATATTTATTAACGAGCCCAAGGGAGGCCGTAACTACCAAAGAATCAAGTCTATGACACACGATCTGCTTCTTTTTCTTTCTCACTACTTGCTGGTGCATGTCATAGTTCCGCAGCGGCAGCGAGAAGTCCGAACGCGGTGGTTAGAGGCGCAGGACCGACGGAATCGGCGGCGGATGTCTGCTCATAGGCTGGCGGGTCATCAGTGGATGAGTCCGCGCCGCAGACAAGCTCATCAGAACAGTCATCTTGGTCCTGGGTGAGTCCAGCTAAGTCGTGCATTGAGCAAACGCTCTGGCGCGTTCGTGGACGGCGCGATCCGCTCTTACCGCTCAATACAGCTCGAGACGCCGATGACTGCCGAGTGATAAGAGACCGGGCGCGTCCTCCAAGTGAGGAACGCGGCGCCGACGACTTGACGCCAAGCCACCGACACACAACGCATCACGCGTGTGACTCCGGCGACTGCAGGGTGAAGCAGTGGCGCAAGGCGGCAGCGACGCGGGCAGGAGCGTCCTGGATGTGCACCGAAGAGCCCAAACCAGCGGCACCGAGTCGGTGCCACCGACAGAAGAGCCCGCCTGGAGCTCAGCGCCGACGATCGGCACGGCTCATGAAGGCCCATGAATTCGTGGCATCATCTCGCACGGGATCGGAGGACGCTCGGATTCGCCCTCATGCGTGTTGCTTATTATTCGGAACAGTGGCACCTCTCTAAGCAAGCGCGTGGGTGACAAAGCAAATCCCGCAGGAGCTCTGCCGCTCCCTCTTGATCATGGTGATCGTCACTGCCGCTCTCTAATCGCTTCTCGTTCGAGCTTCAAGCGAGCGTGACGATCAAATTGATCGACACTGTCGACTCGACAGGCAACGGCTTCAACCACGCGGCCAAAGACACGCTCTGGTCGAAAGAACAGTCTTGATGGCGCCACCCCATCACGGATCTTCCAGAGGCTTCCTCGTGGCTTTCGCTAGCGTACTACACGCCCATTTTGCTCGACGATCCACCGAGAATGTGCATACGTTCACGACTCCATCTCCGCGTGCATGGCTAGCCTCATGTCGGACTAAACGGAGGTGACCTGACGAGGATTGAGTCAACTCCATCGGCAAATCGGCACTCGCGATCGCTCTTTCTCTGATTCGCATGTTGAATTCTTGCGGGCGGGCGTGGGTCTGCTCTCTCCATGATCCGGATCATAACCATCTCTCCCTCTATTGATTTGAAATCGGCACACCGAACACGCTCCGCCGTCGTCTGTACGCTAGCTCTTCTTGTCGGGATCGTTCGCAATCTGCAGGATTTCCGACTTGATCACGTCCTCGCCCAGAGGGATCTCAAGGTGCTCGGCGTCCTGGACGCGCACGAGCCGCAGCAGGCCGTGGTCTTCCAGGCATTTGACCGAGTTCTTCATGGACTGGACAGATGTGTGCAGCAGCTTCTTGCGGCACGCGTCGAACACGGACTGATACACCACCGCTTTTGCCGCCGCCTGCTTTTGCTGTCGGGAACTAAAAGCCTTGCCGCTCGAACTATTGCCGAGCTGCTGCCTCGCCACTTCCTGCAGAGTGCCCACGTCTGTCGGTGTCAGACTCTGCAGGATGAACTTGACGCCGCTGCTAGCCGCGAGATCGCCCACATGCGTTCGCTTGACGAGCCGCAGCTCGATCTCGCTCGTATACGCGCGCAGCGAGTCGACAGAGTGCGCGATCCACTGGAAGCGCAGCGCGTCCGTCTCCTTCCACATGGCGCACCCGTTGATGTGCTCGAGCGACGCGACCAAGTGGATCCGCGGAGACGAAGCGAGCCAGCTCAGACACGTCTGTAGCTCGGGCGTGCGCAGTGCCGCGCCGTCGATCACGTGCACCAGCAAGTATACGATCGACTCTCGTGCAGAGCGAGCGTGCGCGTCCGATTGCGTCGTCAGCCTCACGATCTCTTGGCACTAGTAGCGTCGCAAGAGCATCAGATTGTTAGACACGTGTGGGTCGTAAACTGGGATTATAGGGTAGAGCGGCGGACCTGGTAGATTAATGAGCGATTGCGCGTGTCCGGCTTGAGATGCAACACGTCGTGCCACAGGTAGTTGCACAAGTGGCGCATCGACACGCTCGGCAGGTAGCCGTGCACCTGCACAACGTACCCGTCTGTGAGGACCGCCGCCGCAAACTCCTGCTTGTCCGTCACATCCACACGATCACGCACGGTTAGCGACCACGTCAGCACTGTCAATTGTCTGGAAGCTCTGTATATCGGACGGACCTGCAGCAGCGACAGCTTGGAGCCGACGCCGCTCAGGAGGAGGCTGTTGCCTGCTCGCAGCTCGCTCTTCCACAGCGCAAACCACTGAAACAACCACGCTCAGCACTCGTTAGCGACTACCCAACGGCAAGTACGAGCACGAGGCTCTCTGGCTTACGTGGTCGAACCGCGTGAAGGCCTGCTTCGCTTGGCTCTCTCTGTACGCGGCCTCGCTCGCGTCCACTCGCTGCAGCGCCGCTAGCATGTCGCTCTGCGGCGGCAGCACCAGCATCCCATCATCGTCATCCTCGTCTTCCTCATTCTCTGCTTCTGGCACGTCCTTGTCCGCCTCCTTCTCTTCATCCTCTTCGTCCTCATCCGCCGTCGTCTTCTTCTTGCTGGCCGTTGCGGTCCGCTTGACCGCCTTCTTCTTGCCCGCGGGTTTGCGCCGTGCCGACCGGAAGCGCTTGGCGTTGAAGTACGCCTGCGACTGCGCGTCTCCAAGTCCCACAGGCGCCTGCCGGTCGCGCAGCAGCCGCCTGGCGCGCGCCCGGAGCCCAACAGTCCCCGGCTCCTCCTCCGCCGCCGCCATGTTCGCGCCCGGTTATGATAGCGAGCCCAGCCAACCGTCGAATCAGAAACACACTGAGTCTGAGTATTGGGTCTGATTATCTGATCAGAATCAGGTGTATGTGTCTGATACTTTCGGTGACTTCAACGCGTTCTACCTGAGATGTAAAGCATGGAGTATCAACACACTGGGCGTACGCTAGGCACACAGTGTTGCATTCTGCTGGGGATCAATCCGTCACACGAGGTATAAAAAGGGAATTCTTTGTGGCAAAAGGCTGGACGCGACGACGAGGGACAACGGACATCGGCAGGCAGCGCTGGTCTGCCCTGATTGTTTCTAGTCGATCGACTCGATGGACGTGGCAGCGGCCGACGGCGGGGGCGGCAGCGCCAGCTGCGGGGCCGATTCGGAGTCCTCAAGCATCACGATGGAGCTGTTTCCCACGGACTGGTGGCCCAGGTACTGCTGCTGCGGGTGCATCTGGTTAATGTACTGCGTGTGCGTCTGCTTCTGCTGCATGATCTTCTGGCCCTCAATGAACATGGATCGCAGCAGCGCCTGCTGCGCCGCGATCTGCTCCTCCATCTTGGTGAACGACGTCGGCAATGGCGTCACGTTCATCACGTCCGGGTCCTCCTCCACCAGTGTGATGGGCTCGTTCAGCATGCCTGCCTCGCGACCGTCCCAGCGCAGCTCCGACACCGAGCTGCTGCCGCGCTCACTCTGCGAGCCAACGGACGTCCCCTGCGATGCGTCCGAGTTCTGGCGCCGCCGCTCATTCGCCGACCGCAGCAGCGCGTTGCTGCTGCTCACCGTGCGGAGCGCGCCGCCACTAATATTGAGCGCGCCCGTGCTGCCCGTGAGGGACGAGATGCTCGTCTCGCTGCCGCTCTCCGACGGCTTCTCGCGGTTAATGGCCGACAGCACCTTGGTCGACCACCCGGCGTACGAGATGCCCGATTTCTCGCCACCGTTGCCGGCACCAAGGCCGATGCCCGAGCCCGAGCCGGCGGACGAGTTGGACGAGACCGACGCGAACGACTGGCTCTGGTGGTACATGTTGTTGCTGCTGCCGTTGCCGCCGTTGGGCATTGAGTCATAGAAGCCGGGCATGTCCGAGAGCGACCCGCGCGCGCTGCCGCCGCCGTTCTCGTCCGCGTAGTACATCTCGCTCTCCCGGCCGGCGAACGAGGCCGGCACGACTGTCTCACCGTCGTCCGTCTCGATGCTGGTGTTCATACCGCCATTGCTGCCGACGCTGCTCGAGCCGCTGAAGTCTGCAGCGCGCGCGATACCGCTCCTGCGCTCCTGTCGTGCCTTGTTGATGCACTTGAGGCAAAACTTCTCGACGCTGACGACGCAGCCGCCGCTCGTGTCGGGTAGCATGCCCACAGGCAGCTTGCTGGCCTGCACGCCGAGCTCCATCGTGCAGGGGGAGCACATGATCTCCGCGCACACGCGGCAGTGGTGCCGCGAGCGCAGTAGGTTGAACGACTTGAAGCACACCGAGCAGGCGGGCCGCTCGTTGTTGGGCACCCAGGCCTTGTCCGTGATGAGCCGGCTCTTGACGAGGAACTTGGCGTCCGCGCACGTCGCGTGGTTGGTCACGACGTGGTAGAGCGTGCTCACGACGCGGTTGGCGAGCCACGCGGGCGTCGCCTTGCCGGTCTCGAACTGCATGTCGCTGTACATGGCGACGTCCACCTTGCCGCTGGACGGGCCCATGGACCGGAAAAGCGTGACGGTCGTCTCGGTTGTGCGGCTGAAGCCGAAGTTCTTCTCCTGCACGACCTCCAGGTCGCGTGGGTCGAGCGACTGCGTGACGCGCACGAGCACCTTGTGGCCCTTCTTCGGGTCCTCGTACGTCTTGGAGAACTCGACGATGAGCGCGTCGCGGCACGAAAAGACCGAGTCGACTGAGCTCTGGAAGACCAGCCACTTGATGCCGAGGAAACGCAGCGGGTCGCCCACTGTGGGCGTCGCGCGCTCGGCCACCTGTAGCACGGCCGCGTCCAGGAAGGACTCCTGATAGCAGTGCGCCATGTAGGCGCGCAGGTCGTTGGTCGTGTCGCAGTAGAGCGCGTACTCAATCTCCTCGAGCGTCGTGTCGAGCTTGGCGCGCACGATGGCCTTGCGCGCGAGCGAGGCCGAGTCGCTCGTCTTCTGGCGGTACACGACGCAGTTCTTCTTGTCCACGTGCGCCTTCCATGACTGGTTGCGGTACTGCGAGCTCAGCGTTGGGTTCTCCATCCACGTGGCCGCGTTGCCCACGTACTTCTCGGCCACGCGCTCAAGCTTCTCGCGCAGCGCGGCGTACTGTGCGGCGTTCGCGCGCACTCTCGGCAGGTGCTCCTCGTCCAGCGGGAATCGGTAGCTCTCGCCCGTCTCCTTGACGCGGATCACGCGGCCCGTGCGCATCCAGCCGATGCCGCCGCGCGCCTCCTCGACCGTTGGTGTGGGCGCCGTGCCGGCGTTGAACGTGGCGTTGCCCAGCCCGGCGCCAAAGGCCGTGAAGGTCGTCGCGCCCGCACCGTTCCCGGATGCCGGGGTGGTCGCGGGCTGCTGGAAGGCCGACACCTGGTGCTGGTGCGGCATCACCTGCGGCTGGAAGGCCGTGAAGCCCGACGCGCTATTGCGCTGACCACGTGCGCTGCCCGTGGAGCTCGCCGACGAGTACGACGAGGACGACTGCAACTGCGCCTGCGGCTGGTACGGCTCGGCCACTGTGTGGATGATGCTGGTGGTGATGGACGGCCCGCTCAGTGCCTGGGCGGGCGCGTTCCCTGCCGTGCCGCCGCCCGTCAGCGTGTTGCCGCTGCCTAGCCGCGTCGGGGGGCCAGAGCTCACCTTCTTGGCCGCGCGCGAGCCCGGCACCTGAAAGACCGTGAAGCCGACGCCGCCACTGCCCGACATGGTCTGCCTGTCAATCCGCTAGTGGTGTATGGAGGTGAATAACAAGACGCGCAGGTAGGGCGCGTTAGTAGAGCGCCAGGTAGGGCGCGATGCTGTAGTATAGGGCAGAGGGAGGGAGGGAGGCGCGTAGGGCGATACTTCCGGATCGACCAGCCCCTTCCGTGGAGTTGGCGTTTCGCTAGGAACCACTTGCCCGATGGGCCGAGGAAGTGCTATGAACGCTAGGAAGGACGCGGGCGGTACCGACTCTGTGGGGGAAGGGAGGGCGAAAGGGGGGGGGGGGAGGGGGGAGAGAGCGACTGGGTGACAACTGCACTGTACAGTATCGTAAACTTACACAGGGTCAGTCGAGCCAAAGCGGACTGGTCTCTTCCCGCTACTGCACTGCACGCACGCGGCGCTTGCTACGCACGCCACACCACCCGCCACATCGCGGCTCTATATGAAAGGCCAGTTCTTTTCTGCCCTCCCCCCAATCTTAGCCCCCTACCCCGCCCTACACCGACTGCCACCCATGATGCCAGTTCTTGGGTAATGTTGCGCGACAAGTTTAAACCTTTTATTATTAATTATCACTTTTATATGATGTAATAAAAATCGTTATCTTATTATAAACTCAATATTTTAACAACCTTTATTAATTAATAATATCCGATATAGAAGTATATGTTGTTTATTTGATATCTTCGCGTTTCATTCCGCACTTGCGTTGCGCGTGTCGGTTTCTGCGCACCAAGGGGTAGGGGGAGCGCTTTCTTTTTTTTCGGGGGAGGAGCGGTCTTATCCTGAAACCGACCAACCGACAAACGCTTGCGATGGACGAAACAAACCGGCAAACTACTGCGGTAGGGTGAACATGAATATGCGTGGCCTTACCTCTTGCAGTGCCCCATTCACGGCCGGTGTGCCTAATCCACGACTGTCTCCGGCGTCTGGGCGGGCTCAAGTATTGGAACGCAATGAAGGCGGGATGCTATGTGAGGCGGCAGCTGGTAACCTCTAACCACCGTTTGCTGACCTTTGCGTCACTGCACGTCAGCCTTGGGAGGGCCGTGCGGGCATTGTCGAGGAGCGGACGCAATCTTCAGCGCTTGTCTCGTGTTGAACTACTCTAGCGCGGCAGAATCTGCTCCGGACGTCGGAGTCGGGTCGCAAAGTGTGCAGTTGGTGTATAGAATTGTCCTGCCCTACTGGGGCGGCGGCCACGCCCCCTCCGACCCGATCCGTTCGCTGCCGTTTAACAATCCAACCACGCCGATTTGTCCGCGAGCTCGCTTGGCTGCAATGGTACCGCGCGTCCGCAAAGATCACGCAGATGCCGTTACCCATGGCATGACCGGCAGTGCTCGCCCACTGTACTCGTACAAGCGAACGACCTCAGGCGGTCTACGGTCTCTGTTGTAGATATACCTTGCACAGCGCAGCGACCATCGCCAAGTCGACGGCGAGGCTGTCCTCGCGACAAGAGCAGCGCATCAGGAGACTGTCGTCTCACTGCGTGGAGCCTGCAATCGGACGCTTTGCAACTTCATAACGATATGAACGGTCGAAACTTTCGGTGTGTCGGTAGGGCACATTTCTGCACCCTCCCTACCTACAAACTCCAAGGCGATCCGGCCCAGCGCATCCCCGCGCAAGTCTCATTTTGCACCGCAGGTCGGACCGACGCGAAGAGAAAGCATACTCTACAGGGGCTGCAAGGTACATGACGCCTGACAATCATCGCATCGTGCATTCTCTACTTACCCTCTATACAACCTCGTACTACGTCCAACACTGCCGCGGCGCTACGACGTCTTCCGTCTAGCTTTGGTGCTCCCGCTCGTGGCCGATCAGTGATCGGCGATCGCCGCTCGTTTGGCTTGTCTCTACTTGTGCAGCGAGCCCATGAAGGGCGACCGGTAGGCGGCGTGCGCGCTCTCGCGCTTCTCGGCGGCGTACAGCCGCGCCCACGGCAGCTGCAGCAGTTGCTTGTACTGAAGGTGCAATAAAGCAGACGTTAGTCTCGGGATGAGGAGCAAGGCTGTGGACGAAAACCAAACGAACGACTCACCGAGAGCGTGCCGTACACCATGAGGAGGAAGCCAGCCAGCTCCAGCCTGCATCAGACACGCATGAGAGGTGTTGCAACGTGAGCACATGTATACATGCTTGGAGTACCGTCGATGACACTGCCATACCAGCTGAAGACGGTCCACGGCTCGCCAGCCGAATCGGGGCCTTGCCACTTGAGCACGTAGTAGACGAATAGGCTCAGCATCCACACCCCGAGCGTCCGCAGCGTCTACACGTAGTACACACAACACAACAGGGATGAGAGAGTCGCCCAATGGTCATGCACTCGGTCCATCGATGAACGAACCTCGGTGATGCTACGCATAACGGCCGACAGGTGTTTGGTGACGTAGTTGCCCGTCACGTTGAGCGTGCCGACGGCCACGACGTAGGCACACACGAGCGCGACCAGCGTCCACGAGTTGCTCAGCTGCACGAACGAGTCATAGAAGTCCTCATGCCAGATGCGCGCGAAGGCCGAGGTGCCCGGCGGCGTCAACGTGAGCACGGGCACGAGCACAACGTAGAACGCGAGTCCCCAGAGGCCCTCGAAGCCCACGAGTAGCATGGGACTGACGTTCAATGCGAGCATCATATGCTCCTCGACGACGATCTGCAGCGCGCACAGCACCTGCGACAGGATGATGAACGCGAGTCCCAGCACGGCGTCGAGCGTTTGGGTCGCCGTATCTTCATCGCTCGCACCGCTCGTCCCCTTGGAAGCGTGGTGGCCGACGCCAGCGTAGCCGACAAGCGCGACAGCGAGCGTCACGATCGTGATGCTCGCGTAGTGGTACGCATGCAGACGCTTGCCCATGAGCTTGACGGAGAAGAAGGCGCTGAACACGATGACGGAGCCGCGCGCCATTTGGTAGATGGACGACGAGATCCAGAGCAGCCCGACGTTGGAGAATACGGTTTGCAGCAGGTCGAGCATGGACGGCACGGCGATCGCCACCAGCGTGCGCAGCGGTACGCGGCCCTGCTGCGCGTCCTCTCCGCCGGGCAGCGTCAACCCCGCGCCGCCGTTCGCGTTGTGCTCCGGTAGGAGCGCGGTCGCCTCGGTCGCGTTGTTCTTGTGGCGCTGGAGCCTCTGCCTGGCGACCTCGACCGCGGACGGCGGTGCCGCAATGTACCGCGCGCCGCCCTTGCGCATCCGCAGCACGGGCGTCTCGAGGTACCGCCGGTGCTGGAAGCACTTGCGCGCGTACAGGAAGAGCAGACACAGCGCCATGGCGAGCTTCATCTGCAGTACGCCGAACCAAGGCTTGTCGAACGGACACAACGTTGTCTCTGCACCCGGATTGACGGGGTCGCGGCACGTGTTGGCGCCCTCGGACCGCACGCTGTACTCGGTCTTCATGATGACCGTGCTGAAGGTGCCTGACACGAGCATGGCCGCTGCGTGCAGCGCGCCCACGCGGCCGGACTTGCGCGCCATTGCGTCAGCTGCAGACACACAAAGAAGTACGTGACGTGGGGCGCCTCGAGAAGCGGAGGAGGCGCGCGGAGCGGCAGGAAGACAGGGCGAGGCGCAGAGACTGTCGGAGACGAGTGGCGATCGTCCGGCAGCTACACTCGACCTTTGATGCGCGATCCAAGGCGCGCGGACCAGGCCAACAAATGCGACGGATGCGACGTTTTCATTGGTTATAATTCTTTTAGAGCTGTGATTGGATAAAAATATTGTGGGGTGTCTGTTTATGACCAATGGGAGGGGTTGAACATGTTCCCGCCTGGTCTATTTGCCACGTCGGTAATGATGACAGATCGTCGCGCACTTCGTGTCTATGGCCATCGTCGCTACAGCGCGCCGTCGAAGTCGAGGCGCCGCCGATCCCTCGATGCGTTCGACGGTCGCGAGCGACCTGCGCGTACGTTGTTTGGTGCGTGGTGGTTCGCGGGTGGAGAGCTCGAGCGAGTGGCCGCGGGCGGCGTGGAGATGGCGAGGCCGAGCAGCAGACTGTGGATTTCGTCGGTCGGGTCAGTCGTCATGTCCTCCTTGTGATCAACAGCACCGCCTTCAAAGGGAACTGTCGTGCTGAGAGGAGAGTTTTCGGTGCTTAGATCATCTGAGCCACTGTCGGACACCAACAGAACGCACGCGTGTGAGTTTTACTGCACGGATGCTGTGGGATCGCCGTGTAGTTCTATACATTTGCTTGTCGGCGTGGGTCGTTTGGCTGTTGCTGGTGACAGCTTGAGCATTAGGCGGAGGCAGCCCGTAGGCAGCCAGCTGCCGCCGCAGGTCCGATATCGTGCAGTTCAGCCGCTTCACCTCGTCCTCAAGCTCCACGCAGCGCGCGCAGTCGCCTCGCGCCGGCGCATTAGGCGGCGCGTCCGCCATTGGGGAATTGGCACCTATCATGGATCTGATTTTGTCATCCAACTCAACCTAGACTCTTTTCTGTAGGTTGAAGCTACAACTTCTCTAAATTAATAAACCTAACTTCAAACCTAATTAGAATTATAATTTTCCTTGCCGGAAATCACGATTTCAGACTCATTTCGCTATTTTCCCTGGACACTTCAGGTCGACCGACGCCAACATGGGCAACTGCATCGGCCGGGGGCCTGCCGCCGGCGGGGACTCGTTCGTGGACGTGCTCTTCTTCCCGGACCGCGCCATGCCGTGCAGGAACTTTCGCTCGGCCAAGGGCTGCACGCGCAAAAACTGCAAGTCGCTGCACGACGAGCAGAGCTCGCTGCTCACCTTGCTCTCGTACCTGAATGGCGCCAAGCAGACCATGGACGTCTGCGTCTTCACCATCACGTGCGACGAGGTGCCGTCAATCGCTACCTGATGCTCTGAAGCATTGAGCGTTGTTGTATAATGCTTGTTGTGACTGGGCTGGCGGTAGATTGCGGACGCGGTGCTGGCGGCGCACAAGCGAGGCGTGCGCGTGCGCGTCATCACGGACGACGGTCAGGCGACCAGCCTCGGCTCGGACATCCAGAAGTTCATTGACGCGGTGCTTGAATACTGACAGATCTAATGGTGGGTGGGTGGCCGTGCATTGACGAGCGGTGGCGATGCTCCGATTGCAGGGCATTCCGGTGCGGGATGACAACGCACGGACGTACATGCACCACAAGGTAACCCGTCGCTACGGCGACTCCCGGTGTTCTGTTTAGCGCTGGTGCTGATGAGTGGGCAATTGCTTGTATACTACGCAGTTCTGCATCATCGACAAGCGTACGCTGCTGAACGGTATGGCGACGCTGAGGAGCATGGATGATGATGCAGTTGCAGACTCAAGTGACGGATCTATCGTGTATTGTACGACAGGCTCGTTCAACTGGAGTCGCCAGGCCGTAGTCGGCAACGCAGAGAACCTCGTCATCTCCGTCGGCGGCCCGATCATCGGTACGCAGCCAAGCAACTGCTTTTCATCGTAGCCACTAGAACTGGTGCTGATGCCTTGTCACTGTGGACTACAGATCGCTTCAGCGAGCACTTTGAGAAGCTCTGGGCGCAGTACAAGCGGTAGAACTCGATCGCCAAGCCGTCTACAGTCCGTATCAGCTCGGTAATCGTGGTGCATCGCCTTTCGACGTAAGACCCACGAAGAGACCGCGTGGTGGCGTTCACGTCGCTTCAGACTCGCCCATCAAGACCATACTCTGACTCCTCGTCCATCGTCTCAGATGTATCAGATATGACCATATTTTCATCCAATCTTAATCATTAATTAGCATCTATATCGCATTTTCTACCAATCACGCTGTGTTTTCGCCGCTGGCCAGCGCTTCCCATGACCCATCAACAGCTACAACACCTTCCTCACTGCGCGCATCAAGCCATGCTGCGGCAATTCATGGGCCACCGCCGCGCGCTTCGCGTGCCTCCAGCACCGCTGGCCACACTCCAGTCGATGGCGGGGCGCGCGCTCTTCTCCTCCGCGTCCGCCGCTCCGGGCGAGCGCTTCGACACGCTCGAGACCATCGCGGCGCGCCCGCGACGTCACCGCTTCCGTGTCGCGCTGGTTGGCCGCACCAACGTGGGCAAGTCGACGCTGTTCAACCGGCTGACCAAGTCGCGCGCTGCCATCGTGCATGACGTACCAGGCACCACGCGCGACCGCCGGTACGCGCCGGCGCAGCTGGCGGGCCTAAGCTTCGACGTGATCGACACGGGCGGGCTGGAGGACGCGCCCACCGGCACGATCGAGGAGGGCATGCTGGAGCAGACGCGGCGCGCCGTGCACGAGGCGGACCTCGTGTTCTTCCTGGTAGACGGCCGTCAGGGCGTGACGCCCATCGACTCGCACTTCGCGCGCTGGCTGCGCCGCGAGAACCCGGAGGCGCCCGTGCACCTGGTGGCCAACAAGATCGAGGGCGACCCCGACCGGTTCGAGGACTCGATCAACGACTGCTTCCGCCTAGGCATGGGCGCGCCCATCCCGCTGTCGGCCGAGCACGGTGAGGGCACGACGCACCTGCTGGACGTGCTCATCCCGGCCTACGACGCTTTTGAGAAGGAACAGGACGAGGTGCAGCAGCAGTGGGAGCTGGAGCACCAGGACCAGGAGCACGAGGGCGACGAGGAGAACGAGTTGGCGGGCGATGATGGCGACGAAGAAAACGTACGTGCTTGGGTGGGTGGTCATGCTCATGGGTAGGGATTTCATCACGTCCGTGCTGTGGTTGTTCGTGGTCGATGCAGTCGCGCATCGTCAAGCTCGCGATCGTCGGGCGGCCCAACGTCGGCAAGTCGACACTGCTCAACAAGATCGTGCGCAAGGAGCGCGTTCTCACCGGCCCCGAGTGCGTCACAAACGTTGTTGGACACGTGCGAACCTCATTGGCTTGTACTGACGGTGTGGAATGAATGGTTTGCGAGTAGGCCGGGGGTGACGCGCGACTCGGTGGAGGTGCCGTGGCGGTTCCAGGGGCGCGACGTCAAGCTCGTGGACACGGCGGGCATCCGCAAATACAGCAAGCGTGACCATGACAACCAGATTGAGAATCTGTCGGTGCGTGACTCGTTTCGCGCGATCGACTCGGCGCAGGTCGTGGTCGTAGTCGTCGACATGAGCGAGCCCAAGCTCATCCACATGGACCTGACGATCGCGCACCGCGTGATCGAAGAGGGCCGCGCGCTCGTCATCGCTGCCAACAAGAGCGACCTCGTGGGCGGCAAGGTCGAGCTCGAGATGCGCCGCATCCAGGACGAGCTCACCGATTCGCTCGCGCAGGTGCGCGGCGTGCCCGTCGTGCCCATCTCGGCGCTCGACGGCAAGGGCATCCGCAAGCTGCTGCCGGAAGTGTGAGTGTTCATCATGAGCCCTCAAGGCACTGGGCAGTGTATGTATCGATAGGTAGCTGACGTGCTGCTGTCACGTGAGCAGGATGGCGGCGTACGAGCGGTGGAACCTGCGCGTGAGTACGGGACGTCTCAACCGGTGGCTCAAGGCCATGGCGCGTCACCACCCGCCGCCCACGGTCAAGGGCAAGCCGCTGAACGTCAAGTACGCGACGCAGGTCAAGACGCGCCCGCCCACGTTCGCAGTCTTTGTCAACCGGCCCAACGACGTGCCCGAGTCGTACCAGCGGTGCGTTCTCTCTCTCTCTCTCTCTCTCTCTTCATGTGTGACTTCGGTGACGTCTAATGTGATGCGTGGATGGCGACAGCTTCCTGCTGACGCAGCTGCGCGACGAGTTCGACATGGTGGGCGTACCTGCGCGCCTGCTGCTGCGCGGTAACACCGACAACCCGTTCGAGAAGCGCAAGAAGTTTCAGCGCCGCACGTCCAGCGTGCTCTACGGCAAGCAGCGCGCGTCTCCACCGTCGTCTCCGTCATCCTCGTCGTCCTCGTCGCCGGCGTCGTCGTCCCCCAAGAGCAAGGACGGCGGCAAGACCAAGAAGCAGCAGACTGGCCACTTCAAGCCGCGGCGATTCAAGTGAGGCAGGCGCTGCGAGCGCTCCCGTCGCGGCGTAGATAGAGGCGGCAGCCGTTAGAGACCGGAGAAACAGGCACCATCAATGCAAAGCCTTCATGTATTGAGAGCGCCACGCGATCCGCCACATCACTATCATCTCGGATTCGTGTCGCCCCGTCAAGAAGGCGATAATGCGAATGAATGAACGGCCGACACCTTACGCCGAGGCGGACAGGTGCGGGAAGCACTGCTCGATCGTGAAGCCCTTGGATGAGTGCTTACTCTGGAAGTGGTCGTTCAGCGCCGTCAACTGTCCATGGGTCAGCCATCACAGCACCGTTAGTGTCACTATAAGCACCATACAACCAGAGGGGTGGGGAGGGACGCACGCTGGCGGTGACCATAAAGGTGGTCATGCAGATCTTGCACTTGATGGCCTCCTTGTCGGCCGTCATCTTGCCCTTGTTGGCCGTGTGGTTCTTCTGCTTGGCCTCCTTCATCTTCTTCTCGTTGTTGCGGTCGCGCTTCGTCTTGGACTTCTGCCCGTTGCCGCCGCCCATGGTCGCCTAGTGATGGAGAGAGGAAGAGGACGAAGAAGGAGGAGGAGGTGAAACGTCCAAATAGGACCCGAGGCTTAACTACCAGCGCTCTAATGCGGAAATGCGCGAATGGTCCCAAGGAGCTTCCCAAAAGGCTCCCCTTCGTTGGGTACGCCGAGGTCGCGTGAAAGTCGCGCGAAGGGGGTTACACAGTGTGACGGGGTACGTTCATGTCGCACGACGGTTGCTCGAAGGTGCACGTCAATGTGTCTACTGATTCTTACTAACTGCAATAAGTACTTTGTCAAGGTACACGAAAGGACGCGAGCGCTTCAACCATGTAAATGGATTGTTAACCATCGACAACATGAGCAAAGTGGCGCCTTTCCCGTGCCGATGCGCGTGCTCCTGCGCTGCTCCAGAGACTGGTAACCCTCCTACCTGTCCCTCAGATCGGTCACCGCTTTCTCCTCCATGCCTGGGCGCCCGCGTCCGCTTCCTTGATCAGGAGAGCCCACTCACAGAAGAGGAGGAAGAGTCGGTGGCGCTGCTGCGGGTCCGCGTGCGGGCGCTGGAGAAGTACAAGACCAACTATGAGCTACTGTGTGGACAGCTGGGCGAGCTGAACGCGCAGATCGGGCTGCAGCTGCAACGTCACGAGAGCGACGTCGAGGCGTTGCAGGCGACTATCGATGAGCTGCAGCACGCCAACCTGGAGCTCGAGGCGCAGGTCGCCAGCCAGCAAGAGGTCGTGCAGCAGGACCGCAAGTACTCTCAGCGCGTGCACCAGCAGCTCTCGACGGCGGCGCAGCTGCTCAAGGCCACCGAGAAGCGCGTCGAGAGCAAGGAGCAGCAACTGCTGGGCGAGGTCGAGGACGCGCGCAAACAGCTTGAGCAGTGCCGAGAGCAAGTCGCCGAGCTTCAGGCGACGAACGTAGCGCTCGAAGGTCGGCTTGCAGCTGACAGTCAGCGGTATCAGCAACAAGGTGAGTGGGAAGCCAGCAAACACGCGGCCACGCGCGAGAAGCTCAAGTGTCAGTTGAGATCGGCGAACGCGCAGTGCAAAGCGCTTAGCGACCAACTCAAGCAGCAGCGCGCAGCCCATCGCGACGCCAAGAGACTCGCGGTCCATGCTCAAAGCGAGAGCGAGGCGTTGAGAAGGCAGCTCAGCAGTGCGCAGCAGGATGCAGAGCACCTTAGCACCATCTTGGACAGCCAACGCGCTGAGGTCGACGAGAGCAAGCAGGCACTAGCGACCATGCGCCGAGCCAACAAGAAGCTTGAGCTCAAGCTCACGACTGCCACATGCGAGCTCAAGGGACTTCGCGCAGACGTACTTGTCATTCAGGAGCAGCTCGTTGCCAAGAACATGGCGCTCGCAGCGAGCCAAAGCGAGCTGAAGGCTGCGAAGACGGAGCTACAGCAGCGAACCAACGCGCTGGAGAACGCGCTCAAGCACTGCGAGGCGCTCCAGTGCGAAGTACAAACGCGCGGCGACAAGGAGGCAAAGGCGGACGCCAGCGAACAGCGAGCAGATAAGTACCAGCGCGAGGTGCGCAAGATGCGGCAGCTGCTTGCGCTTAACGCCCAGCGCGCGGCCTACTCGTCCAAGGACGTGGAGACGCTCAAGCAAGAGCTGGAGCACGTGCAGCGGCTTCTACGTGAGGGCAATGCAGCTAAACACCTCGTGCAAGCGCCGGAGCGGTCGACGCCAGCCATTCCTGCCGCAGCTACAAAGGCGAGGGAGGCCACGCGTTTATGTCGTGGCAGTGATAGCCAAGAGGAGGAAGTAGAGGAGGAAATGGACGAGAGCAACGACTCGTGGTGCGACCTGCTCCTGACCAGCGGCAAGGCCGAGGAGTCAGTGCTCAAGAGCGCTATCATGGAGCAAGTACGCGCATTCGCCGCATGAAAACACGTAGAGAGTGCGCTTGTAGCCTTTTGCCGTGACTTCATCACCTGCATTGACCCAATTGCACACCGCTAACGCCTGCCAGAAGTCTGTGACGCGCGTGTGAGTGCTTCGTACCGCGCCTTGAGCTTGTCGAACTCGTCCCGCAGGAACTGGTTCTCCTCTTGCAGGTCCTCCACCTCTTGCGCGAGCGCCTGCGCGTCGTTGTCGCGGTCCGAGAGCGACGTGGACGGGTCCACTTCTCTCCCCGACGCCCCTCGACTGCTCCTGCTCGCCGCTTCTTCGGCGAGCGAGCGCTGCTTCCGATCGAGCGCAGCAATCTGCTCGTCCTTCTCGCGCAAACTGTCGCGGAACGTACGTCGCAGCGTCTCCATCTCCGCCTCGAGTTCATCAACCCGCGACCGTGACGAGCCGCTTGACAATGGAGGTGTCAGGGCGTCCTCGCCCCTTGAAAGCGGTCCTGGCCGCATTGGCTTGCGCTGTTCCATGCCACCAAGCGACAACAAACTGTTAGTCTGACATGCTCACAAGCCAGCGAAGCGAGACTGTCTTGAAGGAGCTTACGGGGATTCGAGAGGGCCCCACAAGACCCGGGAGAAGCGTCACTGACGACTGCTGCGGTGGCTGTGCGTTCATCAGTGGCTGCTGCGATTGAAGTCCTGCAGAAGCTCGCAGCTGCTTGTCCTTCTCCTCCAACTGCGCGCCCAGGTTCTTGGCGAGCTCGGTCAGCCGCTCCTTCTCCACCTATTGACGAGCGTATTCATGAGTCACGACTGTGAACATGGATACTTTAATCCAATCAACCAACGCACCACCAACGCTCGGAACTGGGAGGCCTCACTGGGGGCTGGCATGGGTCGCTGGCTGTCGCCAGTGGGTGTCTCGGCTCGCTCACCGCTGCCTTTAAGCTCGCGCTTGGCGTCTTGGAACTTGCCCTTCCACACCTCAACCTGGCGCTGCAGCGCGTCGACGAGAGCGTCGTCCGTGCGCGACTTGTCGACGAGCACCTGCAGCTTGGCCTTGGCGTCCTGCTTCTCCTTGTCCAGCACCTGCACGCGCGACTTGAGCGCCTCCAGCTTGCGCGAGAGCTGCTGCGTACTCTCCTGCAGCGCGTCGCGCTCCGCCGTCAGCTTGTCCACTTGTCTTTGCCGGTGCACGGCTTGGTTCGCCAGCTCTTTGTGCGCACGCTCGTCCACATCAAGTGTCTCAGTCGGCGCTGCTGCAGTGGCTCCGTCGACAGGAGCGGCGGCAGAAATAGTCACGGCGCTCAGATCTGTCTGCAGCTTCTTCACTTTGGCCTTAAGCATGATGATTTGCTGCGCGCGGCCTCGCCGGCCGTCTCCGCTAGTTCCGCCTCCGTTTACTAGCTCCTCGAGCGGCACCTCCTCGCCCGCTTCGCGCACCAGAGCGCGCTGCGTGCGCTTGAGCTCCGCCTGCAGCCCCGCGTTCTTCACTTTCAACTCCTCGCACTGCTTCTTGGCCTCCGTGAGGGCCGATGACGACGAAGCGACTGCTACCGGGAGTGGCGGATCGTCACTGTTGGTTGATAGACTTGCAGCGGTCGCGGCGGCGCGCGCCTCCAAGCGCTGAACCTTGAGTCGGAGCGTTTCGACTTCCTTCTCGAGCTTGGCACAGGCTTCCTCCGCCGCCTTGCTCAGCTTGGTCGCGTCTGCAGCGACCTGTTTGTCTCGCTGGGTTGCGCGCTTGAGCTGTCGGATCATGCGTGCTTGGTGAACGATCTTGGCGTCGCGCACGTCCTGTATGGTGGTTTATACGCACCCGAACTCATCAGACTGACCAGGAGCCACCAAACAAGTATCGATTTCTGGCGTCGTACATTCTCCGCGGCGTCCTTGTCGAGTAAAATGTCCTGCACGGCCTCGGCATTGAATCCTGGCACAGGCGCGAGCGCCTCCACCTGGATCTCCATGCTGAGAAGCACCAAAATCAAACAGCATCAAGCGTGAGCCGACTCATCCTTTGTCATACTTATCCACAGCCCAGAGCGCCACTCACGCCTTTAGCTGGCGCTTGAGCGCGTCCACCTGGTCGCTCAGCGCTGCGTTGGCGTTTGTGAGCTGCTGAATCTGCTGGACGCCCGCCCACTGCATCTCTCCACCAGCGAAGGACGTCACCCCGCTCATCGCCGGGTTCGATCCCCTCCTATCGTTGTCGCCGTCGTCATCTTCGTTGTTATCCCGTCGAGTGCTTCGTTTTGCCGTGGCCTTGATCGTTGGGATGCGAGACACTTGTACAGTGGCTCTCGGGTTGCCGTACCTGTGAGGCCCATCGCCTTCCTCGTCGGACGAGCTGTCGCTTTCCTCGTCGTCAAAGCGGGGGACCACAAGCGGTTCCTGCCACACCAACGTGATGCCGTCAGCATCCTCGTATCACCTTGTAAAATGAGAGCAACGTACCTCGACTGCTGTGCTAGCGACTGGGGCCGCGAAACCATCGTCTTGTCGGTGGCGCGGACGCAGCGAGAGGTCGATCACGCGCTGACCGCCAGGCGCGCGCTGCACGTCCGCTCTGCCCACCTCCATGTCGGTCTCCGCTGTGCAAAACGGCCTGTCAGGGTGATCGATGAGACGCCACGCTATCTCACGCCCCAGGAATAGCCCCCGAGGTCTTGAACGCTGCACTCAGTGTGGCTTGAAATACGCCCTTCACTTGCTCTCCGGTTAACACCTCATGGGTTTGATAAACAACAACGCAGTACACGCAACCACTCACATCCTTTCCCCCGCTTCACGTACACAGTCTTCACCGCGTTTTCTTGCGGTTCTGCTTGGCTTCGAGCGTGAAGTCGGCCAGTCCGGCGATGATGTCGTCGGTCCTGAGCTCCGGACGCGGCGCCTTGTGCGTCTTGGTCATTCCAGGCGACGGCGTCGGTGCTGGCGACTGCGAAGACGACGCCGACGGCGGCGCAGGCGGTGGCGGAGGAGGCGGCAGGCCACCTGTCGATGACGCAACGCTAGCTACAGACATGGAGCGGCCCACGCGGCTGTCGGTGCTTCCATTGGCACCCACAACGGCCGCACGCGCGGCTGAGATTCGCTGGGCCTCTCCCTGAAGCTTGGTGAACAGCTCCTTCTGCTTGAAGAAAAGCCGCAGGTCGCGCATGGCGCCCGCGTCCACCGTCACCTGCCCAAAGCCGCGCACCTCGACGAGCGCGCCGTCGCCTCGGACACCCCCGAACCTGCCCGTGAAGCGGCCCCAGTGGCGCCACGAGAAGTAGCACTGCGGCGGCTGCGTGAACACCTCGAGCACCTCCATGGGGAACCCGTCGGCGAACGCCTCGGTGAGCACCGCGCGCGGATCTTCACTACTGCTGGCAGCGGTCGGGTCGAGGTCGGCGAGGTCGACGCCCGTCATGTAGAGCAGGCCGAACATGTCCGTGTCGCGGATGTCGGCGCCGAGCACGCGCGCGCCGTCGTTGACCTGGAGGAAGAAGGCGTCGTGACACACGCTACGCCACTGCGAGTAGACGGCCTTGTGTGTCGCCTCCATGAGGAACGTCTGGCAGCACTCCTCGACGTACGACTCGAGCGGTGTCGCATCGTGCTCGCGCTGCTTGCCGCGCACGTATTCGAGGTCCGACAGCGCGTACTCGGGCGGCCCGAAGCGCCACTCCACGTTCTTGTCGAGCTCGTCGCCTGCTTTGCTGTTTCCCCCGCGCGACGGCTGCTTCCCTCCGCGCGCCACTAGCGCCGCGAGCTCCTGCTTGGCCCGCGCAAGCTTGCTGTCCGACACCGAGATGCTCGAGCCCGCAGCGGGCACGAACAGCACGACGTTCCCGCCGCTTGCCTGACCCGCGGACGCCGCCGACATGGCCGACAGGAAGGACGCATTCGAGTCCATGCGGTGCGCGCGATTGGGAACCGACGCAATGGAGCGCGCATCGTCCTCCGTCGACTTGGCTGCTGACGACGGCCCCGCCAGCGCAGACACTGGTCTGCTAGAGGTATGGTCACTCGCGCCTGACGCGACGGCCGCGTCGTCGTCGTCCTCGCTGCGGTGGCCGCCGCTCGAGAGCGTGTGGGTCTGGAGCTTCCCCGTCGCATACACGCGCGGCGTCTTGCTGGCAGAGGAGCCTGAGCTCGAGGACGACGCGGACGTGCGCCGCTTCATGGCGTGCCCTCCGCTGGCGGGGTCGTGCAAGACACCGCTGCCGCTGCTCGAGCTGCTCGTCTGGTTGTTGGAGCGATGGCGGTGCTGCTGTTCGCTGCTGCTGTTGCTGCTCCTGCGGCGCAGCTGCTCGTGTGCCTGCAGCGGCAGCAGCAGCTTCTTGTCAGCGGCGGACGGCAGCTTGGCCTCGCGCGGGTGGCTCTGCGTGACCTGCACCTCGCGTAGCGCGGCGACCCAGAGCGCGGCGCGCTCGCTGCTCTCGGCTGTGAAGCGCAGCGTCGTGCACTTGGAGGATGAGCTGGCGACGATCGACAGCGTGCGGTCGTGACCGCCGCCAGTACCAGTCGCCTGGTCGCCCGGGTCGGCGCGCAGCACGGTGCAGACGGACACGGGATTGAGTCCGTTGGCGCGGCCGAAGGCGTCGCTCTCGTCCAGCGCATGGCCCGAGGCGAGCCACAGCTGGAAGCTCGTCTCATCCTTGCAGCAGAAGAGCTCCGGCCGCTTGCGCGCCAGGAAGTAGTAGCGCTTCTCGGCCACTTTGAGAAGCCCGCCGCGCCGCAGCGCCATGTACCCGTGGAAGAGCACGTCCACGGTGCGCTCGGGCTTGTCGGAGCGCGCGCTGCCAGACGACGAGCTGGACGCGACCGTCGACCGGTCCAGGCCCAGCCCCGCGTGGCTGTGCGCGCTGCTGCTGGCCGTCGAGTGCTGCCGCAGCCGCTGGTAGGGGGCCGGCGACGCCACGTGCTGGTGGAGCGTCGGCATGTGCGTCGGCAGGTCCACACTCGTCTTGGCGTGCGGCCGCGTCTGCTGGTGGTGGTAGTGCTGTCGGAGCTGTTGATGGTGCTGGTGGCTCACCGACGCCGTGCGCGCCGCCTTGGTGGGTGTCGTGGACGGCTTGTGGCTCGCCGAGCGGTCGAACAGCCGCTGCGCACTCTCCCCGCGCTCGCCGCCACTGCCCGAGCGCTGCCGCCGCTTGCTCTCCGCGTGTCTGGCGCGTGGGACGTCGCCGTCTCTCGCGGGGACCGCCGCCGCCTCCGCCTCGGGCTCTGCTGCTGGTGGTGGTGGTAGACCGCTCGCGTCCGTGCGGTGCTCGTTGGCGCGCGCGAGCTCCGCGGCGTCGATGAGCTTGGAGCTCGAGTGCTTGACGCGCAGCCGCTGCGCCAGCGCCATCATTTTCGTCCTCGTCCTCCTCCCGAGCAGAGACCGACGATCGATTGAGATTGTGAAGCCGTCGCTCTACCCTGAACACGCACTCCCTACCCGAGGTAGGGCGGTCGCCGAAAGAGAGTGGCCGCGGCGGGAAAACAGCGGAAATGCAGGAACGAGCGGCCGTCGGAGACCGTCTGGGTAGGGCGGCGGCGTAGAGCGAGGGTAGAGCGAGGTAGAGCGCGGGTAGGGAGGAGTAGGGAGCGTCGCCTGGCCCTTTTTTCGACCGACAGGAAAGTGGCGACGGTGACCAGCGAGCGACATAAGCATTCCGATCCAGACTCTACGGTAGAGCGCGGTCTGTCCCCAGATTAGTGGTCCGCCTATTCCTTGTTGTATTTGTATGTGGAGCGTGTCCCCGGATTAGCGATCGGTCACCACTGACTGCACACTGACTGACTTGCGCCGCCTTCAAGTTCAGAAAGCATGGGCGTCTCTGCTTCTTCGTACATCCATGCTTTCGCAGCGCTCAAAAAACACGCGCGGGTGGCCCTGATATGGCATCCAGCGTGCGGCCACCGCCTCACATGCGAGGCCCCATATTAGTACTGTACTACACTGCAGATGATAGTTCGATCTGAGCGGGCGAGGCTGCGGGGTGCCACTGCTCGGAGATTCATTTCCATCCCTTCCGCCGGAATGCGTACGCCCCTCCGACCCAACAAAGCGCATGGCGGACGCGCTCGCAAGCCACAGGGATTCGCTGCCGTCAACTCGCTTGACCCAGTTTAATGATCCATTAGCTGTCCGATAGATACACTACACTGCATTCCCCAGTTCTCTTGCAGGTTACTATACGAGTCTGCCTCTCTTCCAACGCCTTCAACGACGAGAGGCGCGTGGCGGCGCGTTCCATGGGCGAGTTCCTTGAGTGTGGGGACGGTCAGTACGCGTGTTCCTCGCTGTCGCCACCAGTTACTCACCGACTCAAGGTCTTTCGGAGCACCCGATAGTAGGATGAATCACCACCACGAGTTGAGCGTCGCACTCGCCACTTTCAGCCACCGCTGAGGGAATATTTGGAGCGCTCGTTACTAATTACGGCCATCCGCCCGCGCCTTCTTCTCGAGCGGTTGACTACCTCCGTCGGTGCAAGTAAGTCCGAGAAGTATCAGCAGAAGGAACACCTCGCCATGTACAGCCATGTGCGCGTAAAGGCGCTGGGAGGTGGCGCATTGCGGCTCAGGTCTCCACAGAAACAACCTTGTGGTTGGAGACGCTCGCATCCATCCTGCTGGAGGGTCCGACCCGCTAGATCCAAGCCATGTAGAGATGCGGATGGCAGCGCTGGTGACGGTCATATATTCAGAGTATCCATGACGCTGAGGTGGATGAGGAGCTCTACTCTCGAACGAAGGTGGTCCGCCCTGCACACCACTGACAGCATAGTGAGCGCAAGTCAAACGCGCATCCCTCGCCGCCTCGTGGTCAGCTCGGCGAACCGACGCCAGGACTGACTCTCTCATCCGTTAATATGGGGATATCCCCGGAGTAAGCGAACGCGAGGAAGGGAAGCCGAGTTGACTTGAAGCCCACCGACGTCAGTCTGTCGTCAATCATCACATCGCTCCATGGCACTTCTGTGTATCCGGTACATGGTCGAGTCCTAGTGACGCGGATCGACATGGCATCTCGACCGATCAGCATGCACCACCGCCACCACGGTCTCGGTTTGATGGGACCTCCCGTTGCTGCCAGTCTCCGCTTCAGGTGTTGTGTTGTGCTAGTCGACCACATTGTCAAGGGTATCTATCACACTCGTCGTGGTCATCTAGCGCGGGGTCTTCTTGCATCATAATGAAAGCCGCGATCTGCTGCGTTACCCGCGCGTTCCCTCTTTTGCGCTTATCATATAAACTGCAAAATCCCCAACCTACTAGCCTAACTACTACCGACCACTCACAAACAACACAACACCACACAACGCCGAGTCTGAGACCACCACCGCGATCTTCACCGCTGCAGGTTCTCCTGGATGTTGGCGTTGTACTTGGCCATGAGGTACGTGGCCTCGGCGGCCATGTTGATCTGCATCAGTCGCTCTATCAGGTCGTCCGCGCTGTTGGAGCCCCCTTCAGCCGATGGAGCTGCCGCCGGCGCGCTGTTTTTTGCGCGGAATGTGTTGATGTACTTGAGTCCGTCGTTCTCGAACACGTCGACGGGCCGATCCGGCTCCGGTTCGGGGCGCGTCAGGTCGATCACCTCGTCCACGTCGTCGATGTCTGCGGCGGTCTCGTAGATATTCATTGGCCTCCTCACAGGTGCGCTCGAGATTTCCTCGTCCACGTCGCTGTAGTCGCTCTCCTCGCTCGTGTACCCGCCACCGACACCTCCATTGCCGGCGCGTCCGACGGACCGGTACATGTCTCCGCCATCCATGTCGTACACGCTGTCGAACGACAGGGTGCCGACGCTCGCCGTGTACCCCGACGACATGCTACTGTTGCTCAGCCCACCGCGGTAGCTGCTGCTGTGCGTCGTAGAGCTGCTGATTGACGTTGGCGCGCGCGCGTAGGACGAGTACGTCGCGTGCGCATTCGACCCTCTCCTCGAGCCACTTGTATTCCTCGTGATCGTCGGTGGGCAAGGGATGTGGCCGTCGATGGACCGTCCAGCTGGCCGAGCCAGCGGTGGATTCCCGCGGTATGAGTTGCCGTTGAACGTGTCAGACCCTTGCCGGTCTGCTGATGGCCCTCGGAACGAGTTTGTGTGGTGAACGGGACGTCCGAAAGTCGATGAATCGGACGAGTTGGTGCCCCGCGCGCTCATGCTGCTGGTGGTGTTGCTGCTGCGGGGACTCAGCAGGCGGACGCCGTAGCTCGGAACGTCCTGCGAGTTCGTCCGGACACGGTTGTCGTAGCGCATCGAGTGCATCTGCTCCGAGGAGCCCGAGGAGCCTGACGACATCATGGAGCCGCCGGGCTGAGGCATGGCACGGTAGCCTCGGGGCGAGGCCGAGTGTGACGACTCGGCCGACGAGTGGAAACTCACACGCGAGGCCAGCTTTCCGAACAGCCGTGCCTTCGCCTCGCTCAGGCACGGCTTGCAGAACGGGTACGAGCACGGGAAGTTGCCCGTGTTGCGCGCGGGGTAGATGAGCTTGGCCATGCAACAACGCTCGCAAATGTTCTTGCCGCAGATCTTGCAGTTGTTGCCCGTCTTGATGATCTTCATCTTGCCGTCGCAGACGTCGCACGTCTTGCTCCTGTGTCGGACCAAACGCCAAACGCCACATCCATCGTCAGTTCTCTGTCCTCGTCAGCTATAACAATAAATTTCACACAGAGTAACGTACGGGGCGGAGGCGACGAACATCTCCTTGGAGCTCACGAGCTTGGACAGCCGCTTGGCCTGCGCGCATTCCATGATGCTGCCCATGCCGAGCCACATCTCGACCATGACGGTGTCGGCGCTCCAGCTGCGCGCCTTGCCACCGACGGCGTGCTCGCCGGTCATGAAGATGCTCACGCGGCCGTTGGGCAGCGGGCGGAACACGTAGCAGACGCTGGCGGCGGACCGCTTGAGTCCCTGCTGCTCGAACGGCGGGCATGCGTCCACGCACACCGACTGCATGACGAGGAAGCCGACCACTTCGCCCGCTGCGTCGGCTGTGACGCCCATCTGCTCGAACCAGCACAGGTCGCGCTTGTTGACGAGCTTGCCCGAGGGCGCTGAGGCCATCCACTTGACGCCCGAGAACTGGAACGAGAAGCCCGTGTCGTCTTCGCTGTACGGGTCTGCGTCCACCACGTGCAGCACGGCCGCGTCCAGGAAGTCGCCGTGCAGGATGGCGCGCTGCGTCTTGAACGCGTTGCTGTCCTTGGCGTAGAGCCCGAGCATGACGTCGTGCAGCGAGCCCGTGAGCTGGCCCAGCACGTTGACGCGCACGGCGTTGCCCTTGGCCACGCCGCGCTCGCGGTACAGCTGCAAACCGTTGCGCTCGCCCACCTGCTTCCACTGGTCGGGGCGCTGACTCGGGTGGAAGCGCGTGGCCGGCGCCTCCTCGCGCAGCGTGTTCTGCAGCAGGCGGCCCGCGGACGACAGCAGGTCGCTCTCGAGCGCCGGCGCCAGCTCCATCTCGGGAAAAAAGTCCTCCGGGAAGGGCAGCTTGACCTCCCTCAGCACGCGGCCCAGCATCCTGCTCGTCTTGCTCTCGTGCTCGCTGCTAGCGTGTAGGGCGGCAGGTAGGGCGACGGGTATGTAGGGCGGGCGGCACCTCGACGAGGAGGGCGAGAGTTCTGTTCTGTGCGCCGGTAGGGCGGGCGGAGGGCCGAGTAAGGCGGTGGGCCATTTTTCCCATTCGATCCTGAACAGTGGCCCGGCTTCCTCCTCCCCGAAAAGCTCAACACCTAAACGCTCGATCCCTAAATGTGTCAGCGTCCAACTGTGGCATCTACGTATATATTATTTTTAATACTATATTCTATTTAGAAGGTACAAAAACACTATTGAATGTTCTAAATGTTGGAGAATTACGACATATATTTGTTTATAGAGGTAATAGAGACTGTCTCCAGTGTCTCGGGCGCAATTTGTCTTCGCGCAATTGCAAAGGAGACGCGCGTGTTGATGTGATAAGCTGATCCCTTCTGTAAGCGGCGGCGGGCCAGTACCGGTACTGTAATACGCCTGCGCCCGGTGTGTGGCTCGGTACGCTCCATGGTTTGTGCGCGTCGGTGCAACGAGGAAGGAGGCGATGGCGTTCAACGCGCGATTGGTTGCTCAGGTCGGAGGAGTCAACGAGTTGATGGGCGCTTCAACGCTCGGCGGCGGCCATTCAGAGCGGCCGTCGGCCACCGTGCTCGCTCGCGGTGGACAGTACGGTCGCTTGGAATGGTCCAATCGCGCCAGAGACCAGTCGCCACGCGCCGAGCGGTCTCTGCGCGCGCACCATCGCCTTGCGTGCGTCCTCGCCGCGGCTCTGATCGGCTTGGACGTACAGTGTGATAACTAACGTTATGCAGGCGAGTGAGTGAGCGGAACGACCAGGGCGCTTTGGCTGGATTCTGAACGGGACGATCTTCCGATGACTGTCGGATCCGGTTCGACTCTCGGGGGACGCAATCGAAATCCTCCGGTAGAGGCGCTTCCCGACGGTGGGCCAGAGCGCCACAGCACATTTAACACATGCCACCTTGTGCATCTGGTGGAGTGGAGGGCTGTTGATGTGTGTGCCCGTTAGTACTGTGCCGAAAGCTGTCCGGCTGACTGCAGCTTTGCGACAGAGTGGCGCCGCCACGTGACACGCCCGTTCCTCGTTCCAAGCTGCAGCTATACAGTGGTCGGTGGCCGATCCCACCACAGTTTATTGTAGAGACACCTCGAACACGGTTCGCTGGTGGAAGCGTGGACGCTGCTCTACATGTTCAATCTCTCAACTGGTCGTTCACTCGGCGGTGTGTGATGGCTGGTCTGGGCGTCTTGTTTCGGAGCGCGCGCAGGACACTCCCGCTTACACCGTCTTGACCCACACCATTCGGTTCTTCTTTGGCGTCGACTGATGCGATCATCCGCTCCAGCTGCATCATGCGTGGGTATGATGATGCGGTTGCCTCGCTCGCGGTTGCACCGACCGCAATATAGCGTGTGGTGTTTCGTGTGCACGTCCAAGTGTATCACTTTGGTATGTGTGTAGACAACATTACACGTAGCTCGCGGATTGAGTGGACAGGCGAACAACCTACCTGCTCTTGCGCTGTGAACGTCAAAGTACAGAGCCATAGTGACCACAGGTTAGGAAGCCATGCCGGACGAGATCCGGAGCTCGTCGCCACGCACGAGCCGACCAGGCAGCGAGCACCTCACGCGGAGCTACAGTGTGGTTACGGTAGCAAATGCGACTGACGAAGACGACTGCGCTTCCCTCGGACAGTCAGGCTGTCCGCTCCGAGCGTGGCACCAATGTACTGCGTAATTATTCAATTGTCTTTAACAATAAATCGATTATCATACTTTGCAGTATATGTGAATAGTTAATTTATATGTTGCTTCCTATAATATGTAGAACCATTTCGTGCTATAAATGTGATACTGAAGGCTAGATGTGTCGGATTCACCGGGATGAAATGCTCCAGTGAGGACCAAACAGGTGCACCGTATCATCAACAGTAAAGGTGGTGTCCATTTTTGCTGTACTGTACCATCCTCACCGTCAACACCGTACAGTACTCCAGCTCACTGCACTAAAGGTGACGTCGCCAACGTTCGCCATCGACAGTCGCAACACTCGGGTACTTCACTCCGGACACAACCTCGACAAGTACTACTTCACCTTGAATGAAACAGCTGGGGTTAAATAATACTGATTACATAAAACTACAGTAGTATGCATTAATACTATTATAGTTTATTATATTATACTTAATATGATTTCATAGTAGTCAATAAGTATAGTATTACTAACTACTATAATATTACAAATTAATATAATACTCGTCAAGGGAGTATTCAAGTTGAGCTTCGGCTTTTGCTTGCGTCAGCGTCACTCTACCATTTACTATCGGGCCGACGAGACCACCTCACGTCGGACGCTGCATTCCTCTCCTCGCCTGCACCTCCACGACGCCCGCGCGCTCTAAATCGACTGACGACATGGAGACGCTCGCGCACGGCATCGCTGGCAGCCTGGTGCGTCCCTTTCTGCCCTCTGTAGGTGTCTCTGGCGGCCGCTGACGCGCTGCGACGCTGGCGCTTGCTGTTCCAGGGCGGCATGGTGGCCATGGGCCTGCTCTACCCGCTGGACCAGATCAAAACCATCATGCAAGGTACTTGCGCCGCGCATAGTGTCTCTCTATGAGTCCAACCAGGTGCTGATGGCGCTTTGTTGATTGTGTGGCAGTGGAGGGGAAGGCAGCGCTGGAGGAACTCGAGGCCGGCGACGAGCAGGAGGAAAAGAGCGACGCCGAGAGCGCTAGCAGCAAGCGCAAGACGCAGCCCAAGGGCTTCTGGCTGCAGGCGCTCGCGATCGTGCGTGTCAAGAAGCTGGGCGTGTACCAGGGCCACGTGTCGACGCAGATCGCGCTGGGCGGGTCCAACTTCGTCTACTTCTTCTGCTACAACGGGCTCAAGAGTGCGCTGCTGAAGCGGCTGGCAAGTAGCGGCAAGCCCCCGGCGGGCGGCACCATCACGCCCGTGCAGAACCTCGTGCTCTCGTGCCTCGCCGGCGTCATCAACGTGTACGTGTGTGCGCCACTGTGGGTGGCCAACATGCGGCTCAAGTCCAAGGACCACGCCAAGTACGCCGGCGTGTGGGACTGCCTGCGCAAGGTGACGGCGAGCGAGGGCTTCCTCTCGCTCTGGAACGGCACGCTCGCATCGCTTATCCTCGTGTCCAACCCAGTGATCCACTACGTGAGCTACGAGCGCATGAAGCTCGCGCTGCAGCACAAGCGGCTGGTGGAGAACCCCAAGGCGCAAGGCGCGCTCACGGCCATGGAGATCTTCATGCTCGGCGCACTCGCCAAGTCGTTCACCACCGTCGTCACGTACCCGCTACAGGTCGCGCAGTCGCTCATGCGCGTGCAGGAGGCGTCCGACGCCAAGCAACTCGTGGCCAACGCGTCGAGCACGAACCCCTCGCCAGCGCCGAAGACGCAGAGCCTGTCGGGCTGCTTGGCGCAGATCTACCGCGACAACGGCGTGCGCGGCTACTTCGCCGGGCTCGAAGCAAAGCTACTCCAGACGGTCCTCACGGCGGCCATCTCGCTCGTCACGTACGAGAAGCTGTTGGCCATCATCCTCGTGCTGCTGCGGCAGAACACGCGCAAGGCGCTCGTAGAGAAGGCCGCCGCGTAGACGCGAGAGAGGTGATGTTTATGAAATCACGAGGCGTCTGTGTGTTGGTGGGTGTCGGTAAACAGCGTGAAAGTGTCTATAAGATCTGCTTCGACATTTGCTAATGAGAGCCTTGGGACAACAGCCTCGATGCTCTTCACTTCTTGCCGACCTGCTTCAGGTGCACCATTTGCCGCCGGAACTCCATCACAGGCACCGCCGGCGACCCTCCTGCGTGCCAACCAGGTCGCTATCATCAGCAAGCATCCGCTACAAACCCGAGCACACACGTGGATGAGCGCACCATAGGTGGCCCCGGGCGCGAGGTCGTTCATGACACCGCTCTTGGCGGCGATGCGCACGTTGTCGCCGATCGTCAGGTGCTGCGCGATACCCACCTGCCCACCGACGTGCACGTTATCCCCGAGCGTCGTGCTGCCCGCAATGCCCGTCTGCGCGGCGATCACGCAGCCGCGGCCAAGTTGCACGTTGTGTCCGATCTGGATCTGTGTGTTGTCCGAGCATTGAGGGAGTCGCTTTAGTGCCTCACTCAACTCAAGCCAGACGCGTTGGCTCACTCTCCTACCAAGTTGTCGAGCTTCGAGCCGCGCCCGATGACCGTGTTGCGCCAGCTGCCGCGGTCGATCGTGCAGTTCGCCCTGTCAATTCGAAGTGAGCGCGTCAGGCACTGCAACGTTCAACCAGCAACGCGAGATGCTGACGTACCCGATCTCGACGTGGTCGTGCACCTCGACGCGCAGCTCCTGCGGCTTCTTGGCGTGCTCCCCGCGCGCGTCCAGCTGGAACCCAAAGCCGTCCTGCACGTTGTACATCACACGCACGCACGCTGGAGTCAGCGGGACTGAAGGCGCTGGTGGTCACAGTGGAGTCACGGCATGAGCATCGGCAAAGTCAAAACCTGTCCGATGCGCGCGCCCGGGTGCACGACGACGTGGGCGCCGATCGAGCAGTTCTGCAGCGTGACGCTGTCGCCGATGACCGAGTCGTCGCCGATCTCCACGCCCTCGCCCACGACCGCGAACGCGCCGATGCGGCAGCGATCCCCAATCTGCTTGCCCACCACATCACCGTGCAATGTGAGGGACCAACGGATGGGAGTCAACGGCGAGCGATCCACAGACTAAGAGCCCAGACCTTGGCCGAAGGGTGGATCGCCACCAGAGGAGATGATCCAGAAGAGTGCAGGCGAGCGCCATGGAGGCATAGCGGTGGGCGGACGCACCACGGAGACGCCGCGACGCGGAGCAAGCACGCTGCCGACGCCATGATTCTAGAGAGTGAGCGAGTGACTGGGATCGGTTAGACTCAGACGAGCGGTTCACATATGTTCTGAGTATTTATCTGATTCTGATGCGCTCACACGTCGCAGAGGAACCGACTGCAACCAGTTCATGTTGTGGAGACCTCACTCTCCGCTACTGCAGCCGCCTCCACCAGCATTAGCGGCTGATGCGTTCTCGCTCGCGCTGCTTTTCTTCATGCTGGCGATGCCCTGCTCCCAGCTCGCGCGCCACTTGATCTCGTCCTCCAACCGCTCGCGCGCGACGCCCATGGCCATGCGCAGCTCTCTCGAACAGAAGGCGAGCCAGTCCGTGTGTGCCGCGTCTCGCTCGCGGACGAGCGCGCGGTGCGCCGGCGTCAGCAGCGCCTCACACGCTCCGTCATCGCCACTTTCACTTTCGACAGCAGGGGAACCGGTCCCGTCGACGGCGGTCTGTCCCCATGCCTCATCGTCCTGAGCAGCCAGTGCCTGGGCGTCTTGGTACGCGCGACCCACGCCAAAGCTCGGGATGCCGTGATACGCGCGCTTGGGGAACCGCGGGGCCTCGCCCAGCTGTCGAAGCGCGTCCAGCTCCTTGTCGGCGCGCGGGGCCTCCTTCGGATCGCCCGTCTCCAGCATGCGCGCGATCTTGCGCAGACGCTTGAGCGACTTGCGCTTGTCCTTGGGCAGCGGCTCGCCGCTAAGCTGCTTCACGTCCTCGAGCCCCATGACGATCGTGTCCAGTAGCCGCATGAGGCACCGCGACAGAGCGACGAGCTCACGTTCGAACGCGACTGCCGAGCACGACTGGGACGCCAGCGATGCGTCTCGGGACACACGGAGCGCCTTGACCGCGGCGACTGACCGTTCGCTCTCTCGGACGCACAGACCGTCCAGCACGGCGGCATTGTTGGCACTGCTCAGCTGCGGTCGCAGCTCCGAGCTATGCTGGGTCTTGACTGCTGCGAATTTCTGACACTGCGCGTCGATCGCCGTCGATAGAGCCAAGTTCTGACGCTTGGCGTCGCCTTTGGCTCGCGCAAGTAGATATGAGATGGCGGCACCAGGAGCCACGAGCAGTAGATCACTCAGCTTGCGCAGCTGATCGTGGAACATCATCTCCTGCTGGCCGGCAAACGCCCGCGCCTTGTCCATCTGCGCTGTCAGGTACTCCTCTAGAGCGTCAGGGATGCCCGAGGGCGGTAGTTCGTCGGTCTTTCCCTCCTGCTGGAACAGCGCCTTGGTGTCGCTGCGGCACTGCTCGCTCACTTGGCTCACGAACCCCAAGAAGCCGCCTAGAGGAGGTTTCACGCGGTCCAGCTCGTCCACAACGTCGACATCTCGGATTACAAGCGCGTCTGTATCGCCCGGACGTGGACAAAACTCGAGCGGCAGCGGCTCCAGCTGGCTCGTATTCTGAAGGAAGCCGAAGTACATGGCGCGCTGGTAGATCTTGGCGCGCAGCTGCATGAGCGCGACCAAGATCGTGTGGCTCCGCTCTTGCTCCTGTTGGTCCTGCGCCTTGCTCTTCAAGGTGTCTGACGACTCTGGCGCTTGTGCATCACACAACGACTGGAGCGACGCAAGCAAGCGGTCGATCGACGCCGACTTGTCCTCGCACCGCGTCACCTCGGAGCGAAACTTCTCTTGCGCTACTCGCCGCGGGAGACCAAACTTCTGGCCGAGCCCCTCCTTCATGGACAGCGTTTGCATCCACGACTGGCACCGGGTCTTGAACACGGGCCACATGGCCAGCGCACGTTCCAGGTCGGCGCGGATGTCATCGACCCGCGCGCTTCGCAGCGAAATCTGATCCCGCACTTGCTGCTCGACGCCTTCGAGCACGCGCTGGATCTGCGCGACCTCCTCAGGGTGGTAGTCGCAGCCGCTGATCACCTCGCAGCCGCTAAGATCGGGGAACACCTGCGACGCACACGCGCGCACAAACTCGCTACTGGACGTGGCGAGCGCTGCGATGTCGCTGTCGATCAAACCGGACAGAGACACCAGCTTGCCTTGACCGCCGCTCTTGAGCGTTGAGAGGCCCTTCTTGGCGCGCGCCTCAAGGCCCTGGAGAGCCGCGAGACTGGTCTGGAGCGGTAGCTGCGCCTGGAACGTGACCTGCGCGTCCCGTCCACGCGCGATCTCGCGAACGATCTCGTCCGCCTTGCGATCAAAGACGCGCTGCTGCGACTCCACCCGCGACTGCAGCGCGCGCACGTGTCGATCGGTACGCTGCCGGTGGCTCTCGAGCTCACCGAGCCGCGGCTGGAAGAGCTGCACGTCCAGCCGCCCTCGACGTGGCCAGTGCGTGCGCAGTCGCTCCTCCAGCAGCGCCGCTGCCGCCTCGAACCGCTGCTCTCGCGTTTGTGAGAGCACAGCTGAAGCGGCGACGCCCTCAGCGTCATACTTGGCCAGCACAGCATCTCTGAACGACACGACCAGCGGCTGGAGGTAGCTCATCGGGATCTCCAGCGGTAGCCAGTCTCGAAGGAGCTGCCCGTCGATCTCGGGTTGCTGCGGATCCTGAATAGCTTCCTGTGCCTGATCTTCGGCATCGGCTCCCTCATCTCCTGCCGCACGTGGGGTTGGCGATGGTGATGGCGTTGGGGTTCCCGTCTCTATTGCTGGCTCTACGGACTCATTCTTCACGTTCGACGCCTCGCTGTCATCTTCATCATCGCCGGCGCTGAGGATCTGCTCGACAAGCGTCGGCACGCTCCGTAGGCATCGAAGCTCTGTTCCTGACGGCAGCCGATACACCTCCAGCGTTTCGATATCAAGTTGCTGCCCGTTGGTTTGCCTAGCAGTGGATGGGGCATCGGTTGTAGTCGTCTTCGCGTCGCTGCTGGGCAGCGCTCCTCCTTCCCCTCCAGCATCAGTGACCTCAATCGCCTGTTCCGATGGTGGCAGCGGCGGGCCCACCAACTCCTCGACGTGCTTCACACTCAAGAACGCGTCCAAGTCGCTCTGCTCCATCCCAGCCTTCGCGTCCAGTGAGCTCGGCACCATCAACCCGAGTAGCACTGTCAGCTGCCGCAGGAACAGCAAACGCTGCGCGTCGGCCGCGACGACATTGTGCTCGCTGGCAACCCGCACACGCGCCTCATACGCACGGTACTCGCCTTCCATTCGCGCAAGGAGCTCTGCACACCGCTGGAACCCAACGTGCAACTCGTGTTGATCGGGCGCGTGGCGCACGGCGGCGCAGCTCTGCGCGTATCGAGCCTCCATGTCGCTGAGGGCGTCGTCGTCGCGCTCCTTGAGCGTGTCGAGCAGGTCGAGCACGCTCAGATCGACGTACTTGGCGCGCGCCCAGCTCTTTTCGATGGTCAAGACGACGCTCAGGTGGAACTTGGCGACCTTTTCGCACTGAGCGTGCAACCGTGCGCTCTGGTGCTCCATACGGTGGCCGATTTCTTCGAGGAATAGGCGGCCGGCGCGCTGCTGCGAGGCCAGCAGGTCGTCGCACTCGCGATGAACAACTTCATCCACCACGCGATTCGCGGCGCTCTGCAGGGCGAGCTGGTTGCAGATGAACTGCAGGTGCTGCTGCATCGACGGCGGTAGTTCGGACGTAAACACGAGCGCCGCAAGCCGCCGCTGGATACGTCGCACCGCCTGCAGGTCGATCTGACAGCTGGAGTCCGTGCTAGGGATCGTCACGCCCGATCTTTTGGTGCCTGTGGTTGATGGCGGTGACCCTGGAGGCGCCATCGTCGCTAGCATAGTTTGCGTTGACGACTGTTTGCTGCTCACTGCGCGAGTTAGAGCCGACGACGTGGACAAGATGGCGTCTGGTGCCATCGCCGTGATCATCGTGATGTTCGTCGATGACTCGCCGCTCTCCGGAATCACGACACTCAGCTGGGCCGCTAACGCGTTCACTTCTTCCTTGAACGTATCGCTCAAGCCCTCCAGACCGAGCAAGACCTGCATCTGCGTCTGAAGCAGAGGGATCAGAGCGGGCATATCGGTTTTGCTGGCCTTGCGGATCTTGTCGAGCGTGGTTTGCAACGCACGACGCTCGGCACCTTTGCCCTGCGCCTCCATGACGCTTTCGAGTGGGAGCGCACTCAGCAGAACCCTCACCGAGTCCATCAGCGAGTCGAGGTGGCGCTCGTAAATGAGCTCCGCTACGTCCAGTCTCTTAATAATACCATCCAGCTCGCCCCGCAGACCACCGGCCATGCGAAAGAAGTCCTCGAGCGCGGCGCTTTCGGCTGCCAGCATTCGCTCGAGCGTCTGCTTGGCCTCTTCGATCTCTCCTTCTTTTGCCAAAGCGCCGAACCCGTGCAGCTCCAGACGCAGCGCCTCTTGAAGGGCGAGCGCGTCCTGTACCCGTTGGTCGTGGGCGCCGCGCAGATCCGAGAAGAACGCGTGGTTCGCGTCATCTTCTTGCTGCTGCGTGGCTTGGAGGCGCTCCAATACCTGCTGCACGCGCTCCGATGTCAGCGCCGCGCTTTCTTCCTCCAGCTCCCACAGCACTGCCAGTCGCTGCTCATCGTGGATCTGCTGTTGGTGTGCTCGGATCGCCTCCATGATACGCCGCCGGTCTTCCGGGTCTTTGAACGCAGGCGAGCTCAGCGTCTGCTTGAAGATCTCAATCGCGCGCGAGTGGCGCAGCGCGCGCCAGCGATCCAGCGCCTGCTCCCAGGAGAGCCGCGTGCGTACGAATACGTCGACGTTGGCCGTCGCCAGGCGCGCCACGAGGTCCGCATAGACCTTCCTGTTGGCGATGACGACCACGTTGACCTGGTAGGCCTCGCCCTCGACGATGCGCTCGACCTCGGGCCCGAGCGCGTGCGCGATCTCCATGAGGGTGAACGTCATCTTCTGCAGCTGCGCGCGGACGTCGCTGACACGTGACTCCTCGATCCGCTCGAGCTCCACCGCGAACTGGGAGATCAGCTGCGTGCGCTGCTTGGTCAGCACCTCCAGTCGGTCCCATGCGCCGGCGATCGCGCTCTTGTCCGCGACGAGCAGCCGCGCGCGATCCCGCAGCTCCTGGCTCTCGATGAGCGCCAGCCGCACGTCGATGTCCGCGAGCGACTCCTTGACGTGGTCGAACGTTGTGATCAGCGTCGCCTCAATGCGCTCGCTGATGTCTTTCGCTGCGCTTTCATACCGCACGAGCTCGCGCATGTGCGCGTCACGTCGGCGCAGCGCGTTCTGCTTGATCTGGTTGTGCTCATCGTGCAACGGACCGCCTGATGAAGAAGCTTCCGCTTCGTCACTGTGGTGGCGGCTGGCAATCACTTGAGGCTCGAGCTGGCGCACCTGGGCGACCACCAGCTCCTGCTCGGTCGGTGGCCGCGTCTTGGTGGCCTTGAAGTCCACGCCTACATCTCCTTCCGTGTCGCCATAATCGACATTGGAGCCTTCGCTCGCGTGCTGCTGCTGCTCCTTGAGGTAGACGGACGCAGACCGCGCCTTCTTCTGGTTAAGCGCATGCAAGAGGTTGACCTCGGCCTGGGATTTCAGAGCCATGGGCCTCGGATCATTCCCACGCTTGTTCTTGGCGGTGGATTGGCAGAAGTCTCTCCTCTGTCAGTGGGAAATGGGAGAAACACCATACTACACACCCAGACACCAACGGAAGGAAACGACTGACTGACCGAGCGCGGCGACAAAGCTATATTTGTCTGTCGTTGGAGTGCCCGAGTCCTGCGGGCGGTAGTCGTTCGTTTCCTCTAGTAGCAAAATACACGAAAGCAAAGTGAGAGCGCGAGTGACGCGCCTGGGTCAGTTGACCCACCACGAGGTCAGTCCCAGACCGTCCTCGTCGATGGTTCCCTGCATCATTCCGATCGGCAGATACGAACAGAGAGTGGTTAGCCCAGCACATTGACTTCATCGCAGTCGATCGCGCGCGACGCACCAGGATGTGGATGGCGGATGGCGTGGGGTCGCTGTCCGAGAGGTCGACGCTGGACGACCGCCGGCGCGCGAGCGCCTGCCGCATGTCGCCGGCGCTGACCTCCTGCTCGGCCTTGTCGCTCGCCTCGGTCGTCGTCGCCTGGATGCCTGCGCCGTCGTCAGGCATCGATCGTTGATCCATCCGTCAGCGGTTTATCCCTCCACTGTTGAGCGCACAACAAGCAGGAACGCACCCTTGGCCGTCTTGGTGACGCGCGTGAAGTTGATGTTGGTCACGCGGAAGCGGATCTCCTCGTGCAGGTCCATGTAGAACTTCTCTGTGCCGCGCAGTCGCAAGCAGTGGGTCGGCATTAGCGGTCGTCCGCATTGAGCATGGATCGTTCTATCTCACCTTGCGACTCTGAGTACTTCCACACCCACAAGCGCTCCGCCGTGTCACTGCCGAGCACAAGCGCCATCGTCAGCCTGCAGCTCATAACACAGCATTCATAGAGAACCGCACGCACAAGTAGGACGGCGTCTGCAGCGCGTAGGACGGGATGATGATGTCCTGCACAAAGTCCATCGACACTAGCAACCGATATCGCGCGTCAGCCACCACCGATGAGAGCATCACGGACAGGAGCGAACAGGAGGACGCACCGCGGATGTGCTCCTCGGTGCAGCTGACGATGCGGCCCTTGAGCACCTCGCCGACGAACGGGCGGAAGACCACCATGCGGAACTCGACCTGCGAGTGCGACGTGCCGTCCGCCGGGTGCACGAACGCGTCGCCGATGTGCACAAAATCGTAGAGCGTCACGCACAGGCCCACGTCCGCCACAACCTTGTTGGCATACTTGCGGTCGATCTCCTCCACCAGCACCTGCGTGTAGTCGGCGTCGAACAGCGCCGGCGCCACCGGGATCACGTCCGACAGACGTGTCAGCACGAACATCTTCTCCCTCTCTTCCTCGTCCTTTGTCTAGTGACCAATGATAATGAACACCTAGTGCATGGGTTGGCTCGAGGTCGGGTGGGGTACGCTCACTCGGTCGGCGTACCCCGTCCCCATATTACCTACAAAGTGCAGATACATACACTACTTGCTCGTACAAGTACGACCCTACTAATCTGGGGGCGGTTACGTTCGCGCGGTTACGCGACTCTATGTGTACACACGACCAGTCAGGTGAAAGGTACCCTACAGAACTGTAACCCAAGCAAACAGCGCGCCATTTTCGTTGGAGACGACCACCCAATCGACTAACCGCGAGCGCCTGGCCATGCCTTCTGCGTCGCTGCCGCCGGCGTCGCCGCCTGCGTCCTCGGCCTCGTCCTCGTCGCCGCTGGCGAGCCCCGGTGCGGCCAAGGTGGCGGCGTACGGCGCGATCACGAGCTCGCAGCACGAGCGCGTGCGGTCGCTCGTGAGCCAAGACGAGGCGAACGCCAACGCGTACCGCTCGCCGCTCGCGCACGCCTTCTTCCCGCATCAGAGCGACCTGTTCACGGAGCGCAGTGCGCCGCCCTCACTCTCGCGCAAGGTGCAGCTGGCCATCAACTCGTCCCTCGCCATCAACATCGTACGTGACGGCGTGTGTGTGCTTCTTGCTGCAGCATTTGTGATGGAGAATTGACCGCTCGGTGGTGTTCCAGACCCTGGCGGTGGCCAAGACGTACGCGGCGTACATCAGCGGCTCGCTGGCCGTGCTATCGTCGCTCGTGGACTCGATCCTGGACCTGGCCTCGCAGGCGCTCTTCTGGTACTCGGAAAAGCGCATGCACACCAAGGACCTCAAGTACCCGGCGGGCCGCCGACGCCTCGAGCCCATCGCCGTCATCATCTCGGCCACGCTCATGGGCATGGCAGGTGCGCTGCTTCTCCTCAAAGCTGTACACTAGTTGTTTCTGTGGTTGGGAGTTCATTCGCGCACTGACTGAGGACGCTGGTGCCGTCTGCAGCCATTGAAGTGATCCAGAAGTCGGTCGAGACGCTCATCACGGGCTACGAGGGCACGCTGCCGGACATGGGCATCTCGCACGCGACGCTCGTGGTGCTGCTCGTGGCCATCGCCGCCAAGATCTGCCTCTGGCTTATCTGCAGCCGGATCGCGGACCAGTCTCCGTCCGCCGACGCTCTCGCCCAGGTGCGTCCTCCCCTCCCTGCCCGACTGTGAGCTCCAGGCGTGACGCGTTGTGCTGCTTTCGCCTTGGTATTGACCTCGGATGCGTTCGGAACCGCAGGACCATCGCAACGATGTGTTTAGCAACACGATCGCGATCGTCGCGGCCGGGCTGGCCAACTGGCGCAGCAGCCTCTGGTATCTCGACTCAGCGGGCGCCATCGCCATTTCCATCTATATTGCCGTCAGCTGGCTCGAGACGGGCAAGGAGCAGGTCGAGCGCCTCGTTGGACTGCGTACGTGCAGCGTGCGTCCGTATCTCATCTCTCATCCTGGTGCACCGCTCTCATTCATCTTTTCGACACTTGCGGCCAATGCTCTATGCCCTGATTAATCACCATCGCAGAAGCGAGCCAGGAGTTCATCGACGAGGTGCGGCTGCTGGCAGACATGCACCACCCGATGATGAAGGCGGACATCGTGCGCGCGTACCACTTCGGCAACAATTACCTGGTCGAGCTCGAGGTGATCTTGCCCGAGAACATGCGCGTGCGCGAGGCGCACGACATCAGCCTGAGTCTGCAGAAGCGCGTGGAGGAGCTCGACTGCGTCGAGCGCGCGTTCGTGCACGTCGACTACCTGTCGCGCGACTACGACGAGCACAAGGACCCCACCGTCCGGCGAGACTCGCTCCCATGAGCCGGTGTCTCGTGCTGCACACCAAGTAGGGGTGGATAGAGGAGTACATTACACAGTTCTCAGACAACACGATGCACGGAGACCGACTGACCCATCGTGCCACGGACACAGAGCTGGTGCTGAGATGGATCTTTTTGTCGCTGGTCACCAGCGACTGGCTGGCCGTTGACGTCCACCGTGGCACCCGCAGAAGGTTCTTTCCCTCAACCGCTCCTCCCATCACTCCGACTCGGACTCGAGCTCCGAGCTCCTGCCTCAGGCCCGAATTGACACTGCCGGGCTCTGCGCAGACGAGGAGCGCGCGCTTGCAGGGTGGAGGAGTGTACTACTGTTCCGCCTGGCCGTGTCATTCATCTCGATGTGAATGAGCAAACGCGTGTGAACGAACGTACGGACTGGCGCGAGCGCCGAGAGACCGCCAACGGCGGGTGTTCACCCGCTTCCCTCGGTCCTTCAGAGTTGTATGGGGAGGGCTCAGTCCATGGGAATTCAAGGCGGCGTTCTGGGCGCCAGCAAGATGCGGAGCGGCGCGTCTTGTAGATCAGAAGGCGGGCGTTGCTCAATGGCATGCACGCGTTCGAATGAGGTGGCGCGGCGGTTGAGGAGCCTGCGGCGGCGCAAGGGGAAGGGGCCGCAGCGCATCCGCGTCGCCTCGCCTGGCTCTCTGAGGAATCTCATCCGGCACATCCAAGGCGCAAGCGCCGACGAATCAGTCGCAGCTACACTACACTATTCGCACGTACCGCGAGCCGAGAGAGACGGTGGCTTCTCTCTCTCTCTCTCTCTCTCTCTTCTTTCTAGTAGAGATCTCTGCAAAAATGGAGCTGCTCGCGCCCTTGACAGGCAGGACCCATGTCGCCGACAGTGCTTGACGTCGAAGGCGAGGGCGGCGATCCGCCGATGGACTCGGGCGTGCTACGGCGGAAAGGGGTCGGTGCCCGTCTGCTTGCGTGTGTCTGTGCTGCAGGGTAGCCATCAGGCCATCGTGACTGCCAAGCAGCAGTCAACCGCGAGAAAAATACGCAGGGCTGGCTGAAAACCGGTGGAGGAAGAGCAGAATAGAGTCCAAGTGTCGACATTTGCCTCGGGATCAATTAGTCGGGATTTGATTTTCATGAATGTAAAATTTAATTATAAAAAAAGAAAACGGCGATATCTCTTTAAAAATCAAGCATCATTACAGATACTATACTGTTGAACATTAAAGTGTAAAATCGGAGATGTTTTTTTTTTTTTTTATCTTTCAATGGTTTTATCTTCAATTTTATTTTATTTTATTTTATTTTTTTAGTAAACTTCATCTCTACATTATTTTTCTCGTTTTACTAAACAGTTTACTCAACATTAGTTGTTTGTCGAAATACTGTTCAAAATCAATTTTTTTTTTTTTTTTTTTTTAGATATCTTCGAAAAGGACTCAGGACATGCCAACTGGCCATCACGTACATCGCAAAAAGGAAAAATATGATAACTGCGGCAACCGATGAAAGCATGACTTAGACTTTGTTCGAGCTCTAAGAAGCGCAGTGCTGGCGTACGTGAATCATCACATCAACTGGAGAGAGATTTAGTCTAGCTGCGTTCATGAACACAAACAGACCTGACCAGTGACCAGTGACCACAATGCAGCAAAGTACTTTAGCACGAGGGTACCGTTTCTACGTGTGTTCATGGCAAGAACTGTTGACTGCAGCGCGTTATAACTTCGCTCGGAGGATGGATCCTTCCGAGTGGACCCACCAGATCTGTTGTTCAATCCTGAAAATCATCATCTGGATCAACCTGCAGACCTGGTGAATCGGCTTCTCTTCGTGTTCCAGTCCCTCCATCGACAGGAAGTTGTGGGCGAATGTTCGTTCATTCGAGATGGTGCTGCAAAGTTACAGCTATGTTTTTTTACTGCTCCTCGATCCAAGGGTGACATTTTACATCAATTGAGCTAAAAATAGCTGTGTCTAAAATTATAATAAATTGGATGAAGAGTACCTACATTTTACTTTAAAGTACGATACAAATAAATAAAAGTGCCGATAAAATTACAAAGCATTTCAACAAAAAACAAAAAAAAAGATAAATTATGAAAGCCTCCTGGATGACAGTCCTCCATCCTCATTGACCACGTGACAGGGCAGACCTGTGAGAATGTATGTACAAGCAGTTTGCAGTATTCATGAATGGACAGTCCTTTCAAAAATCGACTGTACATCAATTCATCAATTGGAGCAAATTTTCAAAGTAATCCGCCAAAAGCATACAAACATCAAGTAATGTAAAAAAAAATTACTACAAGTAAATTGTGTAAACGAGACTTGAAGCGCACCAGCTGGCGGTCTGTCACATAAATTTATAAATTGTAATGTTGAACGAGTAGTTTTTCGCCATTTTTGGATCAATTTTTTTTGCCATAATTTGGCTCTGGTCAAGTACAGTACTGTAAAAGAGTTTTGGCTGCCTCATCATCCTCCTCCCCCCCCTCCCCCCCCTCCCCCTACATACGTTTTACTCGGTTGGACAGCACGGGGATGCTTAGCATCATGCTGTAGGGCGGGCGTAGGGCGAGTAGGGCGGGCGTAGGGCGCAGAAAACGCCCGCCTGAGTGTGTGATGATGGTTTGACACTCCCACGGCCGCATTGTATAGAGAGAAGGTAGAGCGCCCCACTCCTCCCCCCCCCCCCCCCCCCCCCCCCCCCCCCCCCCCCCCCCCCCCCCCCCCCCCCCCCCC
>JAASGW010000196.1:0-45833 GCA_023334395.1 Phytopythium sindhum
ACCCCGACGTGTTCGGACACAAAAATTGCACAGATTGGTCAGTTTGTGCTTGTTCTGCAAGACGATACAATTTGGTTGCGGTTTTGTGCTTCTTGGATCACTTATGGTAAATTTTGTGCTCATTCTGATCTTTTTGGCGCGTACTGTAGAGGTCGTCTTGACAAACAAAGACTATAGAGCGAATCCTCGTTTTTCGCTGCGTTCATTGGTGCAATTTGCAGCGAATTTAGTGCAATTCTCGGGAAGCTATTGCGAAATCAATTTCGTTCGGATAATTATGGCGCACACTGTAGAAGTATTTCACGGTAGGTTAATCTTCTCTTCGATGACCCCACTGTCAGCTGCGTTTGTGTCGCCGGCTGGAGCTCCAGCGCCTAGAGGATCAGTTCAACGCTCGCATCCAGCAAATGATATAACGAGGGAGCGCTTTTTGCAACGCTGGCGTTTCCGAGCCGTTCGCAGCTCACGACTCGTTCGGCATTCGGAAGCGCAGCTCCGACCGGAAGGAGGCTCAAACCGAGTCACACCTGCGCGAGTTTGAAGCGGTTGATCTCGACGTAATTGAGGGGCAGAAAAACACTCCAAAGGACAGCGCCGACCGCAATCACGAGCAAGAAGAGGGAGCCGCCGCGAAGCTGTTCGAGGCGATGAGGTGTCCGAGCTGAAGACTACATTGGGAGTCCGCGTGCCTGCGTATGGTGGTATCGCCATGGTTGCTGTGATGGAGGTATTGAGCCGGCTTCGATTATCAAGGTTCGATAGCGATGCCTTCTAGTACCACGGTGCGTTCTGAGAACGTCGCGCTTTTACCCTCCTCCTGCAACATGCGCAAGCTGCGGCGGTGACCGCCGGTCCGCGAGTCGAGACAGGAAGGCGGGCGCAGTTGATTTTCTGCCGACGAGGGCTGCGTTTGCTCGAGATGCACGTCGAGGATTGGGCATGGTTGCTGGACTCCTACGTCGGCTTCGAGTTCGAGCGCGACAGTCGATGGCATCCGCGTCACGAAGGTGGCGTCCGCTCCCCGGACCGCATCGGCGACCATCTCATCCACCGTCTCTGGAGCGAAGCCGACTACCTCGAGAGTTCGGGGGCTGGCCAGGCAGGTGTCATTGAAGACTACTTGCTCCGCGGCGTCGAGTTCGCCTGCCCGCTTCTCGAGTACGACCGCGAGACGCGTGCACTTGTCAAGCTGGCGCACACTGGCCACGCCATTGAGCTGATCGAGCGGTTCCACCGTTGGATTGACGCTGCGTTGCGACGAGCGGCTGTGGGTCGCGCATGCGTGTGGCAGTCGCAGTTGTGTCAAGAGCGGGAGGACCGGTTGCAGTCGTACGAGGCGCTGCTGGAGAGCGACGACGTCTTTCGCGCTCAAGTCCGGCTGGAACTGCAGACAACCGGGGGCGATGAGCACGAATACTACCTGGAGGTGCTCACGCTGCTCAAGCATGACTACCAGATTCACTCGCAGCGGCTCTTTCCGGCTGAGAGAGCGCTCATGCTGGCTGTATGTGACCGTTTGGCGAAGCTGTCGGGTGCCATCATCATGACTATCCCAACTTGGTTCGCGTCTTCGCTGGAGCTTGGGGGACGTGAGTTGAATCACCGGTGGCGCGGCGCGGAAGTGAGTGTGCAGTATCTACCTGCAAATGGGGAGAGCGAGGAGGCGTTTGTGACTCAACTTGCGCTGTGGATGCCCTTAAATCACCCGCACATCGCGAGGCTCTTTGCCGCCTGCCACGTCGGTAAGCGCTTCCACATTCACGAGCCAGCCTCCTCATCGGATCATGAGCTGGTGACATATCGTGATGTCTTCAACTGGGGCGCAGTGTACCAGTGCATCCTGGGGCTTGAGCACCTGCACCTTTGCGGAGCGGCGTATCGCGAGTTCACTCAAGATTGCATCATGCGTGCATCAGGAAAGGCTGTGCTGTATGTGAGAGGCATCACGCAGCGCGATGGTGACGATGAAGACCGGTCACTGGCAACGAATCTCCGCTGCTTGGCTCAAATTATCTTCGCGTCTATCAAGAACGCACGCCGATCGGGACCCGATGAGACCGACTTGCAGTCCGTGATCGACCTAGATCGCCCATGCTTTTTGTCCGCGCCCGAGAGGTCCGTGCTTGCGGCTATGCATTCGTTCGATACGGATGACCAGGTGGCGATTTTGCGTATTCTACAGCAACTGCAAGCCCTGATCAACGCGTCCTGTGGCTCATTCGAGTTCGAGTTTGCGCCGCTACACCCGACCAACTCCGTGTTTCGCACGAACACATCAAGCGGGCTACTACCGGCGGAGCCCAATAGGCGACTGAGCAGCGTCAGTGTTCTCCTGATCGGACGTTCGTTTGGCGACGTCTTCGACGAGTTTGCCAAGCTCTTTTGCGGCTGTGAAGACGACACTGAAGACTTGGATCATCACGTGTACCGGCGGCTTCTCAATCTATACGAGCAGTTCCGCGATCGATACTGCAGTTCGCTCCCCTCTGAGCTGCTCGCGCTGTTCAGTAGCATCACCATGCGATTCTATCGCTCGACGGCGACGCGCAGAGAGTTCAGCTGTAGTAGCGCTTTGTCAATTTCGTGCGCCGCGCGCACCATCGCGAGCCGGAACTACTCGTATCACTACGAGATTGACCGGCTCCTGGCGTTCCCCAGTGTCATCTCGACTTCTCCTGTTCACGACTGGACTGGGCGGTGGAAGCGCAACCGTGGCAGCACGTTTGGGCGGGAGATCGCAGGACTCTCAGGACCGCGCGGCAATGGCATCAATACGCTCAGTGGCATCATCGAGACTTTGGAGGCAAGAGAGGAGTCGGAAGAGGGCGTCGAGTGGGATCGCGAGCAGGAGGAAGCTGCCGTGGTGCTTCAATTCGAAGCCACCAGACGTCGTGGAGCGTACTCACCAACTGAGCTGCGAGCCCTGCAGTCAGCGCAGCTACGCGTGACAAGCGGCAGCGGATCGATATCGGTTCCGAAGTGGTTCATCCCGTCCTACGAGGTCGAACTCGGCGAGTTCGTTGCCGAGGGGGCGTTTGGCGCCGTGTACCGAGGCAAGTGGTTTGGGGCAGACGTCGCTATCAAGATGCTTTTGGGCGTGAACAGCGCCGAGCAGCGTCGGGCGTTCGTTCGTGAAGCTGAGATCTGGTTCATGCTGAACCACCCAAACGTTGTGAAGCTGTATGGCGCTTGCCACGTGGGGCCTCGGCCGTTCTTCGTTTGCGAGTGGGCTGCGAACGGTACACTCCCGGAGAAAATGAACGAAATCGCCGCCAGGGCTCCTACGATCTACAACGCCTGGAGGTACCTGCACGAGGCTGCTGTCGGTCTTCAGTTCCTTCACGACCAAGGGATCGTGCACGGCGACCTCAAGGGCAACAACATCCTCATTGGCACCGATCATAAAACCAAACTCACGGACTTCGGTCTCAGCCGGTTCCAGAGGCTCGATAATGACGAGTCCGAGGCAGAAAACACGGGGGCGCTGGGTGCTTATCGCTGGAAAGCGCCCGAGGTTCTGAATGGAGATCGCCCGACGTTTGCGTCCGACGTCTACGCCTTTGCCATGTGCATGATCGAGGCCGTGACGTGCGAGTATCCGTGGGGAAATGAACTCCTGGACTCGGTGGTCAAGGCGCACGTGAAGAGGGGGCGCCAACCGGAAACGCCTCCCGATTGGTCGTGGGGTTTGGTCAAGGACGAACGGGAGCTGATTCGGCGCATGAGCTCCTTCAATCCAAGTGAGCGCCCGAGCATCGCGTCAGTCGTGGAGGCTCTGGAAGACTAAGCTGGCTGAACAGCTCTCAAAGAGTTCGTCCAGGGAACTGTTGTTCTCGCCTAAAGTCGCTGGCTTTCAGCGATCGCGAGCAGCAGGAGCGAGTGAGCCAGCAGCGAAAAGAACCGACGTCCAACGTTCGCACCCAGCAAATGATCTGCGCGCTTGGCGCTTTCTAAACGCCAACTGACCAGCCGCGCGGCGAGGTAAAGTCCTCTGCCAATTCCTTTAGCCGCGGCATGACGCGGACGCTCGTTTCGCGGTTCACGCGCATGGTCTCTTCGAGCAGCGGGAAGGACGCAGCTTCTAGTGTGCCCGAGACTCACCGCAGCTATTCTACGAGAGTGACCACTCGCGTCTTTGTGTGCGGGGCGTCGCCGCGCTCTTCGTCCTGAAGCTCCCGCACCAAAGCGTTCATCACCGAGTCCATATCCAGCTCGGCTTGGTCGGTGCGGCGCTGTTTCTCAAGCTCATCCAGGCTCTCCAGCAGCGCCTCCCAGCTCCCGTACGACGGCACCCCAAGCGCGCTGAAGACGCGGCCCAGTCCGCTGCCTGAGCTATCGCCGCGGTCGCACTTGCCGATGCGAGTCAGCTGGTTGATGGAGAACTCGGCGAACGGGACGAGCAAATCGCGCTGGATCGACTGACCCGCTCCTCTATTGCCGTCGTCGCCACCGATCCCTGCGATCGCGACGGACTCCACGAACACACGGTCCAACGCGTCACCCAGCCGCTGCCGCATGCCGGCCAGCTGCCTCAGCTCCTCCGTCGTTAACGCCTGCCGCTGTTGAAGCAGCTGACCGATCTCCCCGCGGCCATAGTTCTCCAGAACTCGCTCGCGCGCGTACGTCCGCATCTCCTGCTGCCTGGCGGCGACGGCGCCCATCGTGCTCTAGTTCTCCGCGTGCATGGCGTGGATGTGGTCGAGCACATTCTGCTGACGACGGTCAAAGTTGTCCACCATCTCGAGCTGGTGCTCCAGCTCCAGCTTGTGCTTGCGCGCGATCTCGATCTGCGTCGCCGCCTCCCCGTACGTGTCGACCGCCGCCACAAGCGCCGCGCACTCCACTGCGTTGTCCATCTCCAGCCCAACTGTTTCCGCGACTAGCGAGTTCGTCGCCATCATCGCAGTTTCGCCGGCGTCGTACTCAGCCAGCTCTCGACTCAGCTGCGCCGCGCGCGCGTAGGTCGCCTGTGTGTGCGCAAACCGCGCGATGTGCTTCTTCTGGTGGCGGCGCAGGTGCGCGCGCACTTGCTCCAGCGCCTCGCGACTCGACAGCGCGCACTCTTCCACGTGCGCGGCGTACTGCGCGTCCTGCTCGTCTCAGCTCTGGCTGTCCACCGGCCGGCTCGTGGTCTCCTGCATTCACCGGAGCAGCGCGCGGCCTCCGAACTGGCGCACATGCTGGCGTTTCCACACGAGGGTGAGCAAGCTCGTCTGTTCATCAATGCGGGGCCAGTCGATGGGATCAACGCGCACCTCAATGTCGCAGTAGCCGAACTCGACGCGCTCGGCCTCGCGACTCGCGTTCAGCAGCCGCAGGTACTCGTGCAGCAGCACGTCCAGCGGGTTCTCGCGCGCGTCGCCGCTCGCCTCCACAGCCAGCTGCGGCGTGTCCGCCTCCGTCATTGCGACTCGCCGCACGCGGTCCAGCTCCTCGGCGCAGCGCACGTTCTGCCAGACCCAGCGCCAGACGGGCGCCACGCTGGGGCGCAGCAGCGCGTCCAGGTCGCGGTCCTCTAGCCCGCCCGCGCCCGATGGCTTTGATGGCTTCAGATTCCGTGTTCGCGTATTTACAATCGTTGAAATCTTGATTTAACATGAATGCTTGACATAGCGTTTTGGTGCGTTTTGGTTCAATGAAAAATACGGATGCTGTGGTGCCTTGATGCAGAGAAAATTCCGAGGACTGAGGAGGCTGGTGGGGTGGATTGGTGTAATTTACGGACAGCAGTTGGAGGGGTAAAAATCCAGACGAAATGTTTCAGACTATACTACTGGCCTCAATCTTGGTCACATGCTTGCCTGCAGCGACGAGAATGACGCGTGCACGAGCTTCTTCCGAAAGTCGCGACGCAGCTAGGAACCAGCGCAAATCATCCGTTGCGTCAGGCATCGGAGCGGCAGGGTGATACTCAGCACCAGCAATGAGGTCGCACCCGCAACATACCTTTTCGATGTCCTCCAGGGTGTGCTTCTTGGTAAAGGACGGCGCTGTCACCACGGACTGACGGCGGCTCGGGAACAAGCGCGACAACCTCCTAGGCGCTAGCGCCTTCAAGGTCGCGTCGTTCGTAGTGCTGTGAGACTGACCGCCTTGAAGCTGGTCGCTGGCGGCTTCAACAGCAGCAGTGTCGGCTTGAGTACTGACAGAGATTTTCTGGAGGTACGCCATCAGCTCGTCGTCGTCGTGGAGATCAGTCCCCAGCGTTTTGATGACTGCGTGAAGCTCGGTCACGCTCGATGCACCAAGGATCCTAGGTTCCGCGAGCTTGAGCACGCCGATGGCGGTGGTGAAGAGCACCTCTTGCCCGTCGAGGAACAGCCAGTCCCACACACGTAGAGCGCTCGCAGTGGGTAGTGTGCACACGAACACGCACAGAAACCAGTGGAGCGTGGAGAGCTCGATGTGCAGGCCGTGCCTGTCCGAGTATGCAGCGACCGCGGGTAGTTCGAGTCGCACGAGCGAGCGGAACACGAGCTGATCCGCTTGCGTGCCCACCATCGATCGGGAGTAGTTGGCCGCGGGTAGCAGCCGCCGTTTGCTGTTATCTGCGCTGTCATCGTCTTGGAGGAGCACGCAGAGCAGCCAGAAGGCGCCTTCGACGTCCGCAAGCAGCAACAACATGCCTGCAATGAAGTTCATGGCCTGGCAATAGCCGATCTCGGGGTTGTGCAGCGCGTACGCGGACAACAGCGTCCGGAGCTCGCCCTGGCCGCGCTCCGAACGGAAGTACACGTGCTCCGGGTACGTGCGCGCGACGTCCTTCTCGATGTCCTCGAGTGCCGTGGCCGGCAGCGTCTTCTGCGTCAGTTGGGCGAAGTGATCGGCTGAATAGCGCGAGCGGTACGCTTTGACGTTCGCTAGCACGGCCCAAACCTGGGCGCGCAGCATCGCGGGCACCCCGCGCATCACCAACTCCTGTCTCCATGAGAATGAGTGAGGATCAAGAGCAAGCGCTCCAATGCCCTGAAAAGTGCACACGTACCCGCAGCTCCAACTGAAGCGTCAAAATGGATGAGACTTCGTCGCTCTGAAGTGCGGTGGTGTGTGCATCACTTGTCCCGACGGAGTCTTTCGGTTGGTACAGCAGTGCTTCGATGCGATCAAGTCCGCCCCATCGATTGATGAACTTCGTCCAGTCCAGCTCATTCTGGTAAACCTGCGGACAGAGATCGAGAATCAACAATGAACTCCGTCAACACCGGCTTAGTTCACACCTCGCGACCCAACAAGACATACCGATAGCTGGCGTTGGCGCAGCCGTCGTCGGTGGCTCAAAATGTGCTGCTCGTCCTTTGCGAACCCATACTCGTCTCGGTTAGCGAGCACGGGTTCGTGGCTCAGCTCATCCAGCGGCAGCACCTCCGGATCCAGAAAGCGGATCACTCGTGGCGCACGAGCGGTCCGAACTGCCTGGATGACCTCTTCGAAGCTCGAATTGGACAAATCGAGCCCATTCACAGCGACGACGACGTGTCCTGGACGGATGTAGCACCTTGAGAGAGCATACGCTGGGCTGTTGCTACTCACGCGCTTGACGACTGCGTGGTTCCCGTAGAAATCCGTCTCGAGGTCGATCCCCAGCGGTGCCTGGAGGTTTGAATCGCCGGTGGTGGACGGAGAAGGCGGGAACTCGACCTCGTACAGCGCGACGGCATCGAGTTCGGGCGCGCCACAAGGGTCGTAGACGCTTGCCCGCTCTCGCGCGAGGCTCTGGAATTGGCGGCGCACAACTCGCGCCGCTGGTGTTGGTAATGTTGCCGATGATCTGACAGCACCGGCATCCGTGATGCAGGTGAAAACGCGTCGCAGATCCATCTTCACACGAGCAGTGTTGATGCGTTTGGAGGTGCTACCAATGTGTGTGACTCCTGGCCGTTGCGAGGTGGCACAAATTTAGCATTTCGCTTCGACGGTTTGACGCTGGTGGCGGCTTCTGAAGATCACGGGCTTATCTTCTCGAGATTATTCAGCGATTGTCGCACTGATTAGCATTTTGTGCTTGTAGAAGACAAGCTCCCTAGTTCAATCACCGCGTTCATTCCTGCGCCTCGATGCTTACAATCTGCGGAGTTTCGGGCACTCCAGCAGTGAAATCGTAGACTTCTACCACGTTTCGGTGATCACTCGATGCTTTTGTCGCCTCGCTCATGCTACTGATCTGGTCATCTTCGTCGTCGCGCATGTCTTCCGGCAAGTCGTAGTGCCGCTGGCCGCTCGAGACCGCGAGCAACGCGCGCGACGGATCCGGGAAGAACGACACGCCGTTTGTGCAATCTGCTCATAAATCCAACACAGTCAGCGGAGAACATGGAGGCAACTCAGCATCAGACCACCAACGTACCTGGCAGTCGAAGGCGGTCGTGGAGCAGCTCGCCCGTGAGCACGTCGTAGAGCAGCACCTTGCCGTCCTGGCTGCCCGTGGCGAGCCACCGGCCGCCGCAGTGCAGGTCGAACTCGACGCGCTGGTTCGTGTCGGCGATGCGGTGGAAGGTCTGCACGATTTGCGTCGAGTTGCGGATGTCCCAGCACTGGATGCGCGCGTCGCGCCTGGCCGCCGTGAACAGGAACCGGCCGCAGGGCGAGAACCGGACCTGCGTGATGCCCTTGCCGTCGTGGTCGCGCAGCGCCAGCAACTCCTCGCCCTCATCCTCCGTGTAGATGCAAGTCGTGCCCGCGTACGAACCGGCCGCGTAAATCTTAGAGTGATCCGGGTTGAAGTGCAGCGAGCTGATGATGCCGCGCTGGCCGCGCCGCGAGCGCCGCGTCTTACTGGTCGCGCGCGCGCAGAAGTCGCGGCTCGGCTGCGAGACGTCGAAGAAGCGGATCATGCGGTCGAAGCCGGCGAAGATGCGGCTGCCCGTCGCGTTGAACGCGACCGAGTTGGCCGACGCGAGCTCGTCCAGGTGGTCGTACGCGCGGTACGTCGCGCGCAGCTACAGCATGCCCAAGCGACGCACCCATTAGCCACCGATAAGCCACCAGTCAATTGATCGCGGTGTGTACTTACGCCGCCCGTGTAGGCGTCCCACATGTGCACGGGCTGATCGCGGCTCGTGGAGATGAAGATGCACGTCCCGGGGTCCTGCGACGTCATGAATGGGTACCAGGCCGCGTCGTAGACCGTGCCGCCCTCGCGCATCTGTAGGACGCTCCTCGCGTCGTCACCAGCGTCATCCTCGCCGGCTGCGACCTCGAACACTCGCAGCACGCGGTCGTCGCTACTGGACAGCAGGCACAGCCCGTCGGGCGACACACGCACGCCCTTGGTGAAGTTGTTGGCCGTCGAGGGCGTCGCGCAGAACTCGCCGTGCGCATGGAAGAGCCGCCTGGGCGCCTCCCGGGGCGCGACCAGCATGGCCACCGGCACTGTTGCCCCCTCCATGGTCTCCACCGCCACCTCCATGGACTCCGCCGCCACCTCCATGGGCTCCATGACAGGGGTCGGAAAAAATAATATATGCCGTAATAATCAAATTGTTTGTACGAAATCATTTATTACGGAAAGTCACTGTATTGCAATCATTATTATTAAAGGTGCGCAATATCAATATAGGAAAAACGGTTTTTTATACAAAAACATAATGTACTGTACAATACAATAATAACTGTCACTTTTGTACGGAATTATTTATTATTGGTGCTGACATTATTAAATAACTATTACAGCTGAGAGAAAAAAGCAATCCCGTACTATACTAGCGGTAGTCAATTGCACAGCAAGAGCAAGTTTTTTTCTCGCTAGAGTTCGTTTTATTTTTTTTTTGCGAATGCTGATTGGTTAGAATTTTTTGCACGATGAGTACAAAAAGGCGCGCTTTTAGCGCGCAACAGCTGAAGATTTTTTTTCGTCAGCGAAATCCGAGACCAGAAACGCAGGTTGAAGTGATGGCGAAGGAGAGGAGCCCGAGCGCAGATCAAGCGGCGGCCGCGAGCTCTCCTGTTGAGTCGGTGAGTGGTAGTCCAGCATGCAGGGAGCCATGCGCTGCTACTCCTCTGTCGGTCTGTCAGTGGTGCTACTGTAAGAAAGTCGCCAAGGCCAGCAGCGAGGACCGCGTGATCCACCGGTGCAGCTGCGAGGGCTGCGCACGCTCAGTGCACCACGCTTGCTCCTCGAGCATGCGCGATGCTTTCAAGGCGCCCAGTACATTTGATCAAGTTGTGTGCAGCAAGCGCTGCCACAGCGCGCAGACCAAAAGGGCACGTGCAGCGTCTGCACCACTGACATCTACGAAGATGCGCGTCATGTGGGACGGCGACGGTCCGACGCCCGATGTTAGCTCGCTGAGTGTCGTTGTCGATTGGATGACGTCGGGGAGCAACTTCGAGAAATACCGCGGAGGCGACTCGCAGACGGACAAACCGAAGCTCGTGCTTGCTTAAGTGATCGTCCGTGCGATCGCCGTTGCCGGCATTACGACAGCCAGAACGGCCAAGGACGTGATGAACAAGGTCAACCTTCTGGAGGCGCAGTATCGGTCGGCTGCTGACTGGCTCGCTCATATCGGCCAGGGCGTCACGATGAGCGCAAATTGCGCCAGACGGTTCTTGATCGATGCCCGTACTACTATGAGCTTCGTGACACGCTGAAGGATCGACTGACAACACGCCCCCAGCTACTCAACATTGACCCCGGTGCTCTAAGTGACGACACCGATGATGGGAATGACGAGACCGCGGACACTCTTGACAACAAGTCGAAGACGAACTCGGACGGTTCGGCCAGCAACGTAGCTGCTCGTCGAGCGGATCCTGCCAGCCTGCCCATCACGGTTGCTAATCCCGCCAAAAAGCGGCGTACCAGCAAGGTGACTCTTCCTACTCTGTTTGTGCAGCTAAAGGAGGCGCAGCTTGCGCAACAACATGAGTTCCAGCGCATGCAGCTGCATTTTCGAGAGCGTAAGATCGCACTGCAAGAGCAAGAAGTGGCGGAGCGCCGCAGTCAAGATGCTCGCGCTACTCGCGAAGCCGAAGCACGGATCGAGGAGTCCGCTGCTCAGGCTGCCAAGCTGCGCCAAGAGGCGGAACACTGGCGTCAACAGCGAAAGATAGCGCTACTGCGCGAGAGAGCCAAGTTGCTGTCGGAGGGGGTCGCCAAAGCCGACACCGATTTGCTCTTGCCATTAGACGCATACTTCTAGCAAGTAGCTCATCAACTGCATGCGGCGCTCCTCGCCACCGGCGTCACGAGTTAGCGGCACGTTTAACTCGTCCTCTTCTTCCTCGACGCTGTCGCACTCGTTCGTGTGAATCTTGTGCTCCCAGTCGATCGGCACTGGCTCCGCAATGAGTAGGTTGTGTAGGGTGGATGCGCAGGTCACATAGCGGATCAGACGCCGCATATCTCGACGCTCCTTGCTAAGGAGAACGCGAACCTCTTTTAACATCTGGAAGCACATCTTCAGGAGTCCGATGCAATGCTCTGTCTTGGTTCTGGTCTTGGCGAGCTTCTTGTTAAATAGCGTCTTCAACTGGGACAGCTCCGCCTTCGGCGGCTTTTTGAAGGCCGGGACCATGACACCCGACACCTGGAAAGCCGATTTCCCCAGTAAGTACTCACAGTACGAGAAATATGACTCTGGTCGCTCGTACAGGTCGCTGTTTGACCACACGCGGCTGTCGTGCACTGAGCCCGGTCACCCGACAATGATGTTCCTCACCTGCGCCATGTCGTCGCAGGTGGCCAGCGCGTTGACAGAGTAGGATCCTTTCCTCGAGTAATAGTCCCCACCCCTGTATGTGGGTGCAAACGCTAGCGGGAAAAGCGTGCCGTCTGTCATACCAACGCAGTTGACGAATCCGTACTTGGGCCGCATCCGACCAGCAATCACCTTCCGTTCGTCAGCATCGGGCCAGGTAATTGTTGACGCGTCGAGCTTCAAGATGGCCTTCGTTGCCCGCTTGAGATACTCATCGATGGTGCCGCTGCCAACGCCGAGGAACAGCGCGTTCGTCGCCCTAGTATTGGCGTTGCCGCATGCGCCTAGGAACTTGAGGAGAACTAACAAGTGCAATTCGGCGCCACCGCGAAACGGCTTAGTCCCCGCAGGAGCGAAGACCGGGTCGTCCTTAACCAGCCTGGCTAGACGAAAGAAGGAGTCTCGACGTAGCAGGAAATGCTGCAGGAACCCGAGCTTATTGAAGTAGTTGGCGTCGTAAAAGAGCTTGCCCCATCGATCACTGCGTCTGCGGCACGTGGCTGGCCTGGCCAAGTACCGAGTCGACTGGATACGCTCATACTCAGCGATGTAGTGCTCGTCCATGTCGTCCTCGTCTGAGTCTTCGTCCTCGAACAGGGCCCTTATCGTGGCAGCTTCGTTTCGCTCGGCGACTGTTCGCCAAGTCTTGAAGCACCTTTCGGCGCGCCGAAAGGCGCGGGATCGCGACCGAGCAAAACCAACTCGCACAGTTGCAGTGGTGTCAAGGTGGGGGTGGTCAACTAAGTTAAATCTGATTGGTGAAATATCGAGCATCGACAATTCACAGAAGAAAAAAAATCGCACTTGCTGTGCAATTGACTACCACTACTGTATTGTCCAGCCCCTGCTCCATGATTTATACAGGTCCATAATGGTACAGTATGCCTTGAAAGAAGTTCGGTACCGCTTTAAGAGTACATGCGAAATGTAGCCATCGAAGGCATCATCTCAATGATGCGTGGAACGCGTCGGCGAATCCTGGCCAACGAGCTCTTTGCTGTTGATATCAATGCCAGCACCATTGCGGGCCAAGTTGTTTACTGTGGTGGAGACGATGCCGACGCCCGCCGGGCTATTTACGCCATTTACTGTAATTTTACTGTTGTTTGTTTTTCGAATGAGGTTGAGTATTCATCGATGGAAGGCACGCACTGAGGACAAAGGAAATGGATTCTTTCAAGTATTAAACGGCTTGATGAGATGCGTTGTGACGGACTAACGTGCCTCACTCACTGTGATTATGGAGTGTCTACGAGCAGCCCGAGCCGCCGGCGATGGTGTAGCACGAGGTGGACGGGAAGATGCTCATGATGTTGGTGAGGATGCACCAGATGTAGAGGTACGTGAGCACGATGACCACAATCCAGCCGACCGTCTTGCTCTTGCCGCCAGTGCGACGTAGCTCCTGACACTCGGCCTTTTGACGCGGCAGCAGCAGCACGAAGACCGTCGAGCAGATCTTGAACGCGTACGCGATGAGGTACGCGTACGTCACCTCCCAGCGCACGTGGTTGGTGTCAAGCTGGATGTCGGCGTACTCGATGTCGAACTGCGCGTCAATGTTCTTGGTGATGACGGTCGCGAACGGCGATGCGAGCGACGACACGGCGACCGTGAGACCGTAGAACGTGGACTCGTTGCCCTCCTCCATGATCTCCACCATGCAGAAGGTCGACACGATGAAGCTGAAGTTGCTCGGGATGTTCTCGAGCAGCGGGAAGCCGAGCCAGAACCACTGATTGCGCACCACGTCCCAAATGGTCAGGAACGTCGGGATGACGTCGACGGCGACGACCGCAATCTGGCAGATCACGATCATGGAGCGCCAGCTCCAGTTGAGGCCGTACTGAGAGATGAAGGTGAGCGCACACATGCTGATGACATAGCTGCAGATCGTGATGACGTTGCTCGTCAGTGGCTCGACGGTCGCCCAGGTGCTGGCAATCGGCGACGACGCGGTCACCGACACGTACGAGAACATGTTCATGAAGAATTGGAACGCGAGCACCTGGTACACGACGCGCATCTGGATGAGGTCGAAGAGGATGAGGACCTCCTTGCGCATGGAGCGGCGCTCGGCGCGCTCCTCCTCGACGAACCACGCAGAGGCGGCCGTGAGCAACGAGAACACGGCACAGATGGCCATGAGGGCGTTGATGCCAATGTCGGCCGAGAAGGTACCACCGTAGTCCTCCGAGTTCATTCCGAAGCCGACGAGCAGCGACGCAATCACGCCGCCAACGTCACGAGCGACCCAGATGAGCGTCTGGAGCCGGCCACGGATGCTCTCGGGTTCACGCTGCGAGTACTCGACAACCGCGCCGCCAACAGCGGCGGAGCCGAGCACGATGCCGATGTTGGCGAGAATCATGAGCACGACCCACTTGGCGCCGCTACCCGGAGCATCGTAGTTGATCTGTGCGAGCTGCTCCGGTGTCAGCGTGGAGGACGTCAGGAGCCAGCTGTACTCCGGATAGTACGGGTCGCCCAGGGGCATGCACGCCATGATAATGCAGCAAACGGTGCAGATGCCAGCGCCGATGATCATGTATGGGCGGCGGCGGTAGCCCATAATGGGCACGCAGTCGATGATGATGCCGAAGAAGAGCTTGAGCGTGTACGGCAGCGCGATCAGGACGTACGCCGACGCCGTGACGTAGCCCGACATGTGCAGGTAGACGTTCAGCACCGGATAAATGAGGCTGTACATAACACTGTAGATGACGCCCATGCCGCCGTACTGCATCAGGATGGCCATGTAGTTCTTGCTCCAGAAGACCGGCGCCGGGCCGGCGCGCAGCGCGCCATTCTCGAGCTCCTTGCCCAGGCCGGGGGACTTCACTTGGCCGTAGACGTCGGCATCCGGCGTCTTGGGCAGGCCCGTCGGCTCCTTGTTGAGGCTGGTGGCCGAGGCGCGCTCGAGGATCTCAGCTGGTGCGTGCGGCATGGCGAAAATTGCGAACTGAGCAATGGTCCGCGCATTGGACTCGAAGTGCTGCAGTCGCGCATCTGCCAGTCGATTCACCCACCATTGGCGACGAGGAAGACTGGAGAACGCGACTTTAATCCCGTGTCGAATGCGAGTCACACTGTGCGACTCAGCAGGAGATGGTGACAAGAGATCGAGATGCTCGGACGTAGAAGGTACCGATGCACTCGAGGAGACAACCGGCTAGGGTGTGTGGCAGGCGCCAATGGCAGCGGCGCATGGGCCATCGGGCGCCCGCGATTGGCAGGCGGCGCAGAGAGAGGCGACGGACACACACCGGAGGAAATGGATTTGGGGACGCTCCTTTAGCGCCTTTAGCGGAGCAGAGAGACGCATCTACGCGTGGCGTAGGAGCTGCTCGGGCAGGGCGAAGGACAGGTGCATAGGCGTTGAAGTGGCCTGGTGCACACAATCCCGGAAGAGATGCACGACGAGGATTATTTTGAGTCAGTACACCGCATAATACTACTGGGGTAACTAATTGCGGACGTGATCGGAACCAATTCTGACCAAAGGTAATATCATACTTCTCGTATGAAGCATAGTAAAATGGCATGCCGATGGCATTGTTTTGCGCACACCTTGCTGTTGATTTCACGCGTTTTGGAGACTCGCGCAGCTTTCACAATGGGGACACTGGGCTATGGAGCCTGCACTGTTTCGCGCAGCTCCTCGACAAGAAGATCGGGTGTGCACGGGGAAATTAAAGCAAGATATTTTGAGAGCGCAAAGTATTGTGAGATCACGTACACTGTCGCATTTTACCGCTTAGCACTGTACTAGTACTTCGTACTTCTATAGTAGTGGCTGTAAAACATCATAAACGAGAAAGAAAACAGAATGCTGAGCTAAATTTCCATTCGAGATCCAGTAAAAAGCACCTTTATTCTCGCCAAATCCACGCAATTGTTGTTGAAGGATCAAAATGCTTGCTCTACTCAGCACTTGGCATGAGATCGGCCCTCTTGCCACTTCTACGAGCAGCCAGAGCCGCCGGCAATGATGTAGCACGACGTGGATGGGAAGATGCTCATGATGTTGGTGAGGACCGTCCAGACGAACAGGAAGGCCAACACGACAACCACGGTAACGCCGATGGTCTTGCTCTTGCCGCCAGTGCGACGTAGCTCCTGGCACTCGGCCTTCTGGCGCGGAAGCAACGTCACGAACACAAGAGCAAAAATCTTGAACGCATACGCGATGATATACGCGTACGACACCTGCCAGCGAACGTGCGTGTCGTCGACTTGGAGGTCCTTGGTCGCCAGGTCAAAGTGAGCATCAATGTTCTTGGTGATGACCGTGGCGAACGGCGACGCGAGGGACGAGACGGCGACTACCAGGCCGTAGAACGTGGCCTCGCTGCCTTCGTCGACGATCTCCACCATGCAGTAGGTCGCCACGACAAAGCCGAAGTTGGTCGGGATCTCGTCAAGCAGCGGAAAGCCGAGCCAGAACCACTGGTTGCGCACCACGTCCCAGATCGTGAAGAACGTTGGGATGATATCCACGGCGATCACCGCAATCTGACAGATCACGATCATGGAGCGCCAGCTCCAGTTGAGGCCGTACTTGGCGATGAAGATGAATGTGACGATGCTGATGGCGTTGCTGCAGATTGCGATGACGTTGCTCGTGACCGGCTCGACGCCCGCCCAGACGCTCGCGATGGGAGCCGCCGCCGTCACCGACACGTTGGAGCACATGTTCATGAAGAATCGGAAGGCCAGGATCTGGTACACGACGCGCATTTGGATGAGGTCAAACAGGTGGACAACCTCTTTGCTCATCGATCGGCGCTCAGTGCGCTCCTCTTCGATGAAGAACCCGGCGGCGGCAGCCGTGCTGAGTGTCACGACGGCGCAGATGATCATGACGGCATTGACACCAATCGAATGCTGGAAGCTTCCACCGAAGTCCTCGGAGTTGAGCCCAAAACCCATGACCACCGACGCGACAATTCCACCAGCGTCACGAGCGACCCAGATGAGCGTCTGGAGCTTGCCGCGGACGTTCTCAGGCTCGCGCTGGGAGATCTCGACCACCACACCACCGACAGCGGTGGATCCCACGACGACTCCGATGTTGGCGATGATCATGAGCACGACCCATTTGGCGCCGCTGTCAGGGGCGTCGTAATTGATCCGCGCTAGCTGCTCCGCGGTTAAGCTCTTCAAGTACACCCAGTCATACTCCGGGTAGTACGGGTCTCCCACCGACATACAAGCCATCGCGATGCAGCAGATGGCACACACTGTCGAACCGATCACCATGTAGGGGCGGCGCCGGTAGCCCATGATGGGCAGACAGTCACTGAAGATGCCGAAGAACAGCTTGAGCGTGTAGGGCAGCGAGATGAGGACGTAGGCGGACGCCGTTACGTAGCCCGACATGCGGAGGTAATTGTTCAAAAACGGGTACACCAGCTTGTACATGATGCTGTAGATGAGGCCGTTGCCGAAGTATTGCGCCAGGACCGCCATGTAGCTCTTACTCCACACAACAGGCGCCAGACCGGCTCGGAGCGCGCCATTCTCGAGCTCCTTGCTTGGATCACCCGGAGACTTCGCCTGAGCGTAGACGTCTGCATCCGGTGTCTTCGGCTGAGCCGTTGGTTCCTTGGTGAGACTGAAGGCAGAGACTCGCTCGAGGGTCTCGGTCGGTGTGTGTGGCATGGCGAAGTTTGCAAACTGGGCAAGGGCTACGGGGGCGAGGGCTTGGAGAAGCAGCGTTTGTTAGTCTGAATTGACAGGATAGAACTGTTTAATCTCTCTTTGCGACTGCAGATGAACAGAGATGGCTCCAATGAAGGGACACACTGTACCAAACGACTTCTTACATAGGAGTGCGCTTGAAATGACCTCTTTTTTGGCGTGTGGCGCGTGCCAATCGCCGAAGGGCTCCGATCCGTTCACTCCCGCGATTGGCGGATTGACGTCCTCGGACACAAACTTGCCGAGTCACAAGAAGGGTTTACGTCTCGCGCGTTACGTCTCGCACGCAGAACCTGTTCCTGCACCATCCATCAAGACTCCGCGGACGTTGAAGTGGTCTATCGGTATCTACAGTCAGTTTGCGCGTCACGTGCGCAAAGCCTCGGTCTGTCTCAAAAATTTTACTGCGCGGGACTTTGCAACGACTTGATGCGTGGTTGTCAACTTGGGACTGTACCACCGCGGATCCCTTGACGGACTGTCTGAAGAAACAGGCTGAATTGCTCAGTGAGAAGGACCCCAGTGTCATGCTAGCGTCGATTTCACTGGACGAACTCTTGAGTGGGTCTGTCTGGTCTGAGATTTGCAGCAAATTGCTCTGATTTTCTTACTTCGAAATAGTCGTTTACTGTTAATCGGACGGATATGGTACTACTTACTGTACACGTCAGTTCCCAGATAACAGTGCATGTACGGCAGGACTGGATGATGCGGCATTCTGTTGTGCGAGCTCGACAAGCTGCCTCCAAGCACAGGTCACGCCATGACAGTAGCTGATCAGTAATAGCTGTACCTATCCATAATATATTGCTCGAAACACGAAGTAAGCACGGTAGCCGACTTGTTTTTTTTCACGGCCGAGGCGCCGTCATCTGCGTCTTACGTCGACCGCAGTTCCGTGGCGATCCTACCGCACGCGGCTGATCCCGCCGTAGCTCTTGTCCTGCTGCTGCGACGACTTGGTGTCGCTCTTGTCCCCGCCCGACTTCTTGCCACGCGGAGGTGCCGCCGCGTTCGGCTCGAGCCGTCCTCTCCATCCAGTCGCGCTCGGCGCCGGAACCGCACCATCCTCTCCGTCTCGCGCTGCCCGCTGCCGCTCGAGCTCTTCGGCGGCGCGCTGCGCCTGGCGCTTCTTCTTGATCTCCTCGAACAGTTTCTGCTGCTGCTTCTCGATCTTGCGCAGCTTCTTGGTCTCCTTCTTGTGTTTCTTCTCCTCCTTGCGGCGCCGCTTGCGCTCCTTCGCGCTCTCCTCGGGCGCCGCGAACACGTTCTGGCCCTTGGAGATGTCGAACTCGGACGCCAGCTCCTTGCCTTCGTACGCGTGGCCGGGCAGTCCGCGCTGCTTCCTGTCGCGCTCCCGCTCCTCCTCCGCCTCCGAGTCACTGAGCGCGTCCTCGCGGTCCTGCAGCTCCTTCGGCAGCTTGTACTTGAGCACGTGGTCCACGCGGATGACGCGCTCCAGCAGCCGCGCGCCGTTGAAGTTGTCCACGGCCAGCACGGTGCTGCGCTGATCCTCGAACTTGATGAACGCAAAGCCGCGCGACTTGCCCGTCTTGACGTCGCGCACCAGGTTCAGGTCCTCGATCTCCCCAAACTGGCTGAACACGCACAGCACGTCGCCCTCCGTCAGCTCGAAGGGCAGCCCGCCCACGTACACCCAGGCCGACTCGCGGTACTTCTGGTGCCACGAGGCCTCGAACGGCACGCCCAGCGCCAGCTCGCGCTCGTTGATGCGCTGGATCTCCGCGATCACGTTCATGAGCAGCTCCTCGATGTATTTTTGCCGACCAGTTCGCTTGTACGTTGGCGCTGTTGGTTTTTGTGAAATAAATACCGGTTCTCCTCGAATCAGAGGCGATTGGGCTGTATTTTCGTCCAGTAGCAGAGCGATAGAGATTTATGATCAGTGAGGTGGAATTGGCAAAAGAACTGCTTCAGTCTACTTTACCGAAATACGTTTTTTGTTTTATTCTGATTTGACAGAATTATAAAATACCGGTAATATTTATAAAATATAGTTAAAAGAAGAAATATCGTCATAAATCTGATGTATCGATTGCTGGAGCGTCTTCGCGAAGACCTTCACGGGTGCGATCGCCTGTCATTGACAGATTCGCTGGCTCGCAGTTGCCGATTGCACGTGAACGGTCGAGGAGATGTGTCTTGGGAGATGCCTTGTGTTGTCTCCTCCGACTCACACGCCTTTGTTCTATATTTACGTTTACCTCCACATCGTTATGGACAATGCCGTCGGGTTTGAAGGTGTGCCTGTACCACAAAGATACTTCTGGAGCACACGTTGCACCGCGCACGCACTTCTGCAGTGGCGATGAGTTCGCTGGCCAGTCGGGAGACAGGATCTCATTAGCAGAATCATGGCGTACATGTCGTGCTCTCACTACTGTACATACACAGCCATTGACCTGGACAACCGGAATCTAGTGGTCCATCCCGTTTCGTACAGTGCAACTTTACGGATCACCTCGCAGCGACCCCCTACCTGCGCGATTTCGCCACATGCACACCCCATCAAGCACGCATCAAGATTCTCGCTCGAGGGCTCAACAAAAAGATCTCCTTTCCGGCATTCGACTCTGCTCCCCACTTCAGACTCGTAAATTTACAGTGCTGCATTTCCTCAATTCCAGTAATTTAGAAAGCTCAAAATTCAAGATAATTACAAATGAGGCAAAATCGCTCAAAATCACGATTTTGCTTGCTCTCAATACTAATAACCCACTGATTTTAGTGAATCCACTGTTAAATGAGATAGGCGAGCGTCTCCTCTTTGCGCTCGCCATCACAGGATCATTCGATGGCAAGACACTCATCTCTGATTGGCTGGCCCCACGCGATCCTTTCGAAGTTCTTGACGTTGATTGGATCCATGCCACGCTCCAACTGACTAAAGAGTGGGCCACTTGCCGTGGCGGTGCCACTACACCGCCTGCGACTGACAAGAGGCACTTGGTCCTTCCACCATCAGTGCCTTCCAGCATTAGACAGACGTCGTGATCCAAGCGTGCGCAGCGTCCATGCCTACCGTTGGAGGTTGCGTCGACCAAAGATGGTGATGGGGTCGGCACCAGAGCCACGGCAAAAGTGTAGGTTCCGTTGGATAAGACTCGAGACTCATCTGCTCGATGGCGGCTGAATGCATCATGCATGAGAGTCGACTATGAGTTTGTTCGCCTCGAGCTTTGAACGGCAATAGAATTCGGCCCAGAGAGAGTAACTGGGGTCGAAGGAGTGTTCAGAAGCGCGCAGCCACCTCCCTTCTTTGGCTCTCTCGCTATGCGAAGGGAGCGGCTCATCGCTGGTGTCTGTCTCGTGTCGTGGTCGGTCGAAGTGTGACTCCCGAGTCACTGACTCGGCTAGTACCTCTCTCTCTCTCGACCCGGCCAGCATAACTGTCCTGCTCCGATTGATCCGGGACCGCCTGCCGCGTCCTGATTGGCACGCGCCATGCGCCCAGCACGCCCGCTTCGGCGCCCTGACGTGTGCAACGCAACGAACCACTGGACGCGGGCGCGCGGCGTGATCCGAGCGAACGATCCGTGGTGACCTGGACTGGTCGGGTTTGCGCGATAACTCGCACTCGGTTACCACCGGGCCAGCGCGGTCGAGCGGAAGCGCCTGCGGCTCGTGATCCAGCCGAGAACGATCGCTTTTGAAGCGCCGAAACAGCCCCAACTCATTCTGCTCACGGCTAATACGGTTGCTGGATGGAAGCTTCTCCGATCCATTACGATCATTTGAATCCTCTTGTCTTCCGCCTAGACCAGCGAGGCACATGCCGCCGCTTCGAGATTGTATGCATAGCCGCCAGCCAGCCAGGTAAGATTTGTATCCCACAGCGTCGGAGGAGCCTAAATGCATCAAGACCCAGGAGCGTGTCTGCCCTCGATGCTGCCCCCACCTCATTGACGAGCGAGCGAGGCGCCACCCTGCCCATTGATGTCGATCGACCGCCACCGCGTTTCTCCTCCAAATTGATCGACCACCCGAGCCCATTTCTAAACGCGCACTATGCCGCACACGACACCCGGTGAGATCTTGGAGCGCGTATCCGCCACCAGCCTCGTCAAGGAGCAGGCCAGTCCGGCCAACACGCCGGACGCGGCCGCCGTCTACACCCAAGTCAAGTCGCCCGCCGTCCCGCCCAAGGAGCTCGAGAATGATGCGCTTCGGCCCGGACCAGCGCCGGTGGTCTGGAGCAAGTTCTACCTGGCATTCCTGATGTAGTACGTCGTTGCCGGGCCCGTATACAGCGTCATGTACAGCATGGTGTACTCGTTCCTGAACAACTACCTCCGCATGTCGGGTTACGTGACGACGTCCGCGTACGTCATCATCGCGCTGCCGTACACGCTCAAGACGTTCATCGGGGTCTTCACGGACTGCTACCCGATCCGTGGCTACTGCCGCCAACCGTACATCCTCATCGGCTGGGTCGTCTGCACCATTTGCTGCATCGTCATGGCGTGTCTGTCCGAGGGAGACCCGTGCTACCCCGTGTACGATTGGATCTATCTCACGACGGACGAGCTGATGAAGGAGCAGCTCGGCCAGATCAACTACGGCGCCCCGGGCAGCGGCACCAAGTGGGTCGTGCTCATGCTGATCGCCAACATCGGCATGGTGATCTCCTTCACGGCGGTGGATGGGACGCTGGTTGAGGTCTTGCAGCGCGAGCCCGAGAACGTCCGCGGCCAGCTGCAGACGCTCATCTGGGTCGCTCGTGACACCGGAGTCGTCGTGGCGTCGCTGCTCATGGGCTTCGGACTCAACTCGGAGGACTACGGCGGCACCTTCTCGGGCTCCATCGGCGTGAACGACATCATGGGGATCTGCGCCGTGGCGTCTCTTGCGACGGCCGCGACGGCGTGGTTCTTCCTCGAGGAGGAGCGGTCTGAGCCCCACTCGCTGCGCACGGAGGTCGCCAAGCTGTTCGACCTCATCCAGATGCGCGTCGTGTACCAGGTGCTGGGTTTCCAGTTCTTCATGAACATGTGCTCGTATGTGTCGGTGACGGCGGCGTCGCCCATCGCCAGCGTCTGGGCGACCGTCGAGCCTCTGACGAGCAACGCCATCACCATCCTGGCTTACCTTGTGGGCATGGCGGCGCTCATGATCGTGAACCAGTACGGACTCAACTGGAGCTGGCGGTCCATGATCGTCTGGTGCCAGGTCGCGGTGGTCGTCATCGATGTCATCCCGGCGTTCCTCACGATCTGGAACGTGGTGCGCAACCAGTGGTTCTGGCTGGGCTTCCCACTGCTCGAAGACATCCCGAGCTACTTCAGCTTTATCGTGTCAACCTACTGCATGGTGGAGATCGTCGACGAGGACAATGAGGCGGCCGTGTACGACCTCGTGGTCGCTGTGTCCTCGCTCGTGTCGCCGTTCGCGACCGTCATCACCAAGAACATTGACGCGCACTTCGACCTGGCCACGACGGACCTACAGGTCGACAACACGCACGTGCGCTGGCAGGTGACGTACGTGTACATCATCGCGTACGCGTTCAAGCTCTTCTCGATCGTGTTCGTGGTGTGGCTGCCGCGCCAGAAGGCCGAGTACCAGAAGCTACGTCGCACCGGTGGCAAGAGCAAGACCGTCGGCTGGGCCCTAGTCGTGATCCTCGCCTTCCTCTACGTCTGGTGTATCCTCACCAACATCATGACCATCTTCCCGTCCACCTCCTGTTACATGATCGCTGGCGGCTCGGGCTGCTCGTAGGGAGAGTGAAACGCCTACTGGAAGCGATGGCGTCGTACATATTGCTGTAGCGATACAGGCTCGCTGGTCACTGATACATGTAACCAAGCGATGCAACGTTCAAACCAACAAAAAATGGCGGGAACCAAAATTTTCTTTGACGCCAAATTGACACACTTCAACTTGAAGCTGTACTACAATTATTGATTATCTTTGAAGCGGATAAAGTGGGAAACAATATGAGGAATCGATATTATAGACAATATATTTTTAGTGGACCGTGTTGACGTCAAGTCGCCAAGGTCGTCGTCACGCATGCACATGCTCTTCCTCCTGCCTCCTCCTCTGTCTACCTATCACATGCACTGCGTTGCTGCGTGGCATTCTCTCCTCTACCATCGTTGTCGCTGGTCCCATCGAGTTACAGGCGCACCGAGTTGGTCTCGGCGTGGATCTCCGCGTCTGGATAGTTGCGCGAGCGCAGGAACGAGAGCGAGCGCGGCTGCTGCACCGGGTACGAGATCTCGTGTGTCCTCATCTCGCGGATGCGGTCGTCGGCCTCCTCGTCTTCGAAGTCGAACGTAGACGACAGGTGGCTGACCAGGCGGCGCGAGGCCACCGCCGTCCCGCCGTGCGTGCTTGAGTCGCCCAGGCTCGAGTCGTCCGCGGCGAAGACGGCCTGCTGCTGCTGTTGCTGCTGCTGTTGCTGTTGCTGTTGTTTCTCGAGCTGCTGCTGCTGCTGAAGGCGCAGCGACATCTGCGTGGGCACGCCCGGGCGCGCGTTTGCTGCCGCGGTCTGCGCGATGCGCGTCTGCAGCTTCTGCGCCATCTCCTGCTGCTCCATCTGCAAATCCATGGCGGCAATCACGGCCTGCTCCTCCATCGCGCGCTGCTTCTTCTTCTCCGACTTGAGCTGGATCGCACCCAGCTTGGTGCTCGCGCAGAACATGAAGAGCACGACCGTGAGGCCGGCGCAGCACGCGCAACTGATAAAGTGCGACAGCGCGAACGACGGGTCGAACAAGTACACGAGGACCTGCGCCACGTAGAACACGCACAGCGAGAGCGACCAGAAGAGCGCGCGCCGCGACGCCGGGAACATCTCGAGCGCCGACAGCCACGTGACGCTCATCAGACTGAAGCCCGCGGCGATGAACAGCATGCACAAGAGCGTGTACGCGAAGCTGCTGTGCGCGTCCGAGACGGCGCCAATCACGCCGCAGGTGAACGACACGAGCGACACGAACGGCAGGAACTCCTTCAGTATTGTCTTGCGACGCACATTGTCCACCAGGAAGCTGCCGAACGCGAAGCCCACGGCCGCGCAAACCGAGAACTGGATGAGCCAGTTCGAGGTACTCATCCCCGAGGCCGTGTCGCTCGCAAGCTTGCTTCGGATCAGCAGCGCGTTCGACATGAACAAGCCAAACACAGCCTGCAAGGCAAACACCAGCGCGAGACGGAACCCGAAGTTTGACCCGGCCGAGCCTTGCGTGAGCTCGTTGTGGATCACGGCGATGTCAGCACTCACGTCCTGGCGCCGGCGCAAGCGGATGAGAACCTCCTTGGCCTCCTGGTCGCGCTTCTGCGCAAGCAGCCACACGGGACTGTCGGGCACGAACCACAACAGTGAGAAGAACGGAATCATCACGGGCACCACGACGAACAGCGGGTAGAACCGCCACTGGTTCTTGGGCTTGTTGTCGAACTCGTCCTCGATAGTGGCCGCGTTGATATTGTACTCCAGCTGGGCGTGCACGTAGAAGCCAATCATGCTGCCGAGGAGGAAGACCGTGACGCTCTTGCCGCGCCAGCCCTTGGTGCAAATCTCGAAGCTGTACAAGAGGTACGTCATCGACAACATGCCGCAGCCGGCGGCGGCGATGCAGCACGCAGCGACAACGGTCGCCATGCTCGAGACGAAGTTCAGGATGGTCGCGACCACGATCAAGATGCACCCGATGCCCATGTTAGCCCGCCGTCCAATGAAGCGCCCGATCAGCCACGCGAGCATCACGCCCACCATGCTGGCGACTGCACAAGAGATCTTGAGGTACCCGTTCTTCACAAAGTCGAGGAACGTCTGGTCCGACAGGGTGTACTTGACGAAGTAGTAGAACGACCGGTTAATGAAGTTGTCGCTCGAGTCGTTTACGTAGCCCAGCGTGTACAGGAAGCATACCATGAAGCCGTAGATGAAGCCGCCGACCACACCAAGCAAGATGCAGAGCGACGCCGCGACCTCCGAGCCAGAGCTGAGCGCGCGAGAGAAGCCGCCGTTGTACATCATGCGAGTCTGCAGCAGCCGCATGAACGGAAGCAGCGACAGCACAATCAGCGGAATCACCAGGAACATGCCGACGACCATGTCCATGAGGAAGCCGAGCGTCATGATGGGGCTCCACATGGCAATCTGGAGGCCGAACACGCCGTGAAGCGCCATGCCGTACTGAACAATCGTCGTGATACCCAAGAAGATGGCCGCCGACAGCGTGAAGCACTTGCGCACACTCCACCCCAGTATCAGTCCGAAGAGAAGCGGGCCAATAAGAATGCCGCCGATCGAACCAACCATGTAGATAATGCCGCGAGCCGTGAGCGACTTGAGTCGCTTGTATCTGCCCAGGAAAGCGTGAATTCGGTTGCCGAACCAAAGCACAAGCCACGTGCCACCGATGGCCGCGACCAGCAGAGGGGTCCAAGCCAGCGTAAAGTCCGTCATGAAGACGAAGTACATGGCCAGAGGGTGGCGCAGCTCGCGCAGGCAGTACGTGAGGCGGCCCATGGCTCCAAGGTTCGCCATTAGCTCCACGTCCGACGCCCAGAAATCGTTCCATCCGTCCGTCGGTGGCGGCGGAGAGTTGTCGTTCGGGTTGCCGGCACTTTCACTTGGATCCTCGCCCTTGACTTGCGAATGCATCATCCACGCGAACCAGTTGGCGATGTCAACCTTGGAGCGTTGCAGCACCAAGCCGTCCGTGTTGAAGATGAAGGGCGCAAGCAGCCAGCAGGCACCAAGGAAAAGCACGGCGAACGACGCGAGGCCGTAGCTCTGCGAGAACTTGCTGTACATGGTCAGCGCCGTGATGTTGTCCGGGATGTTGGCAGAGTCTTCGCAGTCAAATGACCCCGAGCTCGAGACCGACGCGCAGTAATCCGCGAGCGCTGTCGAGCCGATGTCGAAGTTGCCGTACACGCCAAACAGGATCATGATGCCGATGAGCTCCACGGCCTTGCGGAAGTGGGAGACGCCGTACTCCTTGAAGAAGTTCACCATGGGGTCACGCGTGATGGAGAAACCACGACCGGTACCGCGGTACTTCGAGCCACCGCGAATGAGAGCCACGTCGTAGTAGTGCGCCTTCGTGCCCGTCAGGAACACGTAGAAGACGATGCCCATGGTCGAAATCAGCTCCACAACGCGGAACGTGGCCTCCTTCAGTCCGAACTCGACGAACAGCGTTGCGAGCAGCGGAAGCGTGGTGAGCATGCCGAACTGTAGCACGTACTGCGTCGTCATGACGCTCGACAGCGCCGTCAGACTGCCCGTATTCATGACGGCCGTGATCGCAACTTCTTCGTGCGTCGCCACGTACAGTTTGCAGTACGCGTAGATGTACACGCACAGCACCGTGAGCGCGTTACAGATGTAAAACCCGAAGTGGCCGAACCACATCGAGTTCACACGGGGAAAGTCCAAGCTGTGCGTCAACCGATGACCTTCACGACTCAAGCAGCTCTCCGCGCATCCGTTCGAGAGCTTGGCTTCGAACGCGTTGATCTGACTCAGCGTCACATCACGGCCCTTGCCGCACTGCATGAACTCGACGTGCGTCACGAGTCCGCCTCGCAGCGTCACGTTGTAGCCGCTAAACACATCTTCCGACAGGTTGATGCCCTTGCTGGCCTTGGACACGCCACCGCAAGTCATCACGAACGACTTCTCAAACACGTCCGGGTGACCGTAGTGCATGCGCGACCGCAGGGGCTTGGCGAGAACGCGCTGGGTCAGCGTCACGAACACCAGCTCCTGCAGCGTCATGAAGCGCGCGAGCGAAGACGCACGGCCCGTGAACACGTGCTCCTTCATACCAATCACCGTCACCTCCTCGCTGCCCGATGTCGCCGTCGCTAGGAAATTGGGCATCTTCAAGCACTCCTCGTAGTAGTGCTCCTGGTTCATATCAATTGTCTGCAAGTACTCGCCACGGGTGAAAACCAGCGCAACGTTCTGGTTCTCCGGCTTACCCTCGCCAAGAATCGGGTTGCCAGGCAGCTCATAGCGGTACACTTCGACGATTTCATCGTTCTCCGACTTGACGAGGACGCAGTCGTAGCGGTGGATCTCGCCCGCCTCGTTCTTGATAGGGTCCACGAAGCTGACGCGCCAGCTCGGGAACTTCTTCATCAGGAAGTCGATATCGGCCGCGCGAGGATCGCCCTTGGCGACCTGCTGCGAGTAAATCTGGCAGCCTGTGATGTAGGAGAACTTGAGCGCGGAGATGCGGTTCATCTCATTCACCTTGTCTTCGGTGGTCAAGTCAGGCAGGTCGTACAGCTCCAGCCAACGGAGAAGGCGGATCGCATCTTCGTACAACATCATTCCCTGGACAGTGCGGGCCAACGTCTGTCCGCGCATGGACGCCCACAGGCGCACTTGCATCGGGAACGCCTCAAGCGCATCCTCTAGAGTGGCAACGCCCATCCGCTCCAGGAAGTTGCTCCACTCCTCGGCGTGGAACGTGATCAGGTACTTCATGATCGTCAGCTCCGAGTGGCCCTTGGACTTCTCCTTCTGCTCGATCTTGGAGAACAGCGGGTTCGCATGCACTGGGTTGTTCAGCTCGTCCAGCGTGAACAGCACAGTCTCGCTGTAGTATGGCGTCATGACAGAGAACGACGGCATCGCCTCCATTGAGCTGACACGTGGCATCTCCATCGACAGCGAATGGAGGAAGAATCCGATGCGGCGCTTGGCGTCTTCACAACGCGGCAGCGAGCTCGCGACATCCAGACGCAGCAGGAAGAAAAGACGAGTGCAGCTCGAGATAAAGTCCTCGCGCGCAAATCGCATCGACGTCGCCGCCGACTCTGCGGTCTTGCGGCGCTGAACGGAAAAGAACCCGTTGTCCGCCATTGCATCGGCCTTGTACAGGTTAATGAGCTGCTGCGTCTGGAATGACAGGTCAGCCGTCGCCTGCAAGAAGGAGCAAGCGTGCAGCTTCCGCGACACCGCTTCGTCGTTCAGCATCAGCTCCAAGTTCATAGCGATCGCACGGAGACGGTCGACTACCTGCGCTACTTGCACGCGCAGCTCCATGCGCAGCTCCTCCGACGCGGACGCGACGTTCTCGATCGACGTGATCTCTTCGGGCATGTCAAGAATCACCGCCAGAAGCTCCACCATGTTGTCGGCCAGAGCCGGCAGATACGACATGTCGATCAGCGCCACAACGTCCGGAGACGTGTAGATGTACTCGAGTACGCTCAGCGCCCCGTTCTCCTCATCTTCTCCAAGCAGTAGGTAGAAGATGTCGCGCACGAGGTCCAGGCCGTTCTTGATACCATCAAGCGTGTCTGCCTTGGCCAGGTTCTTGATCAGCTCAGACGTAGTCCAGTGGTTCTTCCGCGACTTGGCAGCGATCTCGATCGCCTTCCCCAGCTTACCAGCAAGCAGGAAGATCGGCTCCTGCACGCGCTCACCCTTGTTGAGGATTCGGTACTGCAGAATAACGGTCTCGCGATCGTCGAGGAGGTCGTTCAAGCGGAAGTTGTCGATCACCTGGTTCCAAATGATCGCGAAGCGAAGACGCACATGGTCATGGTGCTTCAGCTTGTCCGGTCCACCGCTGTTGCGCGTCGTCGTATTCGCGTGCCTCGTCAGCTCCGACACGACCTTTTTGTCGAAGAGCTGCGGGCCCTTCGCCATGCCGACCTTGAGCTGGTTCAGACCCACGTAGTGGCCGATCTTCATCACCTTGCCCATGACCAAGCCCACGATCGACTGGTACAGGATGAACCAGATCTGCGTGTCGTACATGTACACAACGAACACGGGCAACCACAGCGCCATGATGAACATGATGTTGTGGCCCGACTTGAGTACACCGTTGTCGTCTTCGATCTCGAGGTTGTAGATCTCGATCGACGGCGCCATGAGCGGCCGGATCATGAGCTGCAGCGCGAAGAAGAACTTGCAGAACAGGATTACAAACCAAGAGAACGCGTACTGCGCGTACGCGCTCCACGGCTGAGCGGTATGCCGGCCAATGTACTGCCGCTGCGTTCCGTCAAGCGCGTTGAGTAGGCGAATGTTCCAGATCCCCTGCGGGAAATATCCACGGATGAACGCCGCGAAGAGCACTGGCACGCAGTACACGAACACGTAGATCAGGCCCATGGAGAGGTACGAGCCGGCCGTGCCGCCGCCAGGGAGGATGCTGCTCAGCGAGCCAAAGAGGCCGCTCTCGTTCGGCGAGAAGAACACGACCGTGAAGAGCGCCGCGAAAAACGAGTGCCACATGAGGCGGAAGAAGACGCCAACCGACATCCAGACGTCGTGGAACAGCCGCAGGCCATACAGCCAGATCTGCAGCACGACCTTGAAGGCCTGGAAGCCGGCAATGGTGATGAAGATCGAGTAGAACGCATGCGCGCGGATCTTGTTCTGGCCGCCGTCGAAGATGCGGAAGAAGAAGCCGAGGCCGCCGCTGTCGTCGCCCTCTGACATGTACGCGACGTACACGACGGTGACCATGGTGTGGAACATGCACAGGAGGAAGTACCAGATACGGAAGAAGGCCAGCAGCGGGTTGAACACGCTGCGCTTCTCCTTGAACGTCTTGGGCTCGACGACCTCGAGCGTCGCGGCGATGTTCATCTCATCGCAGTCCAGGCACCTGGCGGTCCAGAAGTACTCGTTCACATCGTCGTAGTTGATCGTGTCCTGGTGGTCCAGCGCCTTCTGACCCTCGGGCGCCGTGGCCGTGCGCATCTTGGCGATCACCTTGTAGATCGGGCGGATGATGCGGTCGAGGTAGAACCCCTGCTCGACGTTGGGCAGCGTGTCCAGGTAGTCGAGCTTGCCACCCATGGTGTGGTACAGGAAGCAGACGCACTCGGGCATGAAGCGTACGTTGCCGGCCTCGCCCCAGATGAGCAAGAACAGCGCCAACTCCTTCTCCATCCTCTCAGTCGTCTCCGTATCACCCGTCGAGACCAGCGGTTTGATGCGCAGGAACTTGCACCAGCGCACGTAGTTCTTGAAGAACTTCTGGTGGACCCGCGAGAGCGCAGCGCGCGTGACGACCTCGTCTGTGCCGACGCCGGCGCCCGTCTTGCTCATCTCGGCGCGCACGCGCATCTGGTAGTTGGTGATCCACACGCCCAGATTCTCTTTCTGGTTGTCCACACTGCTCTGCTGGAAACCGAACTTGGCCTGCAGCAGCTCGAACGGGCCCACGTGCAGCTCCTGCTGGCTGTGCACCGTCGCCATGGGCTGGTTCCCGCCGCCCTTGCCACCGTTCGCCGGCGACTGCAGTGCGCGGAACGACTGCAGCTGCGACAGCGAGCGCTCGCGCTCCACGTCCAGGTAGTTGGACGCCGCCTTGCGGTACATGGGCGCCTGGTTCGCGCGCATCATGCCGTCCACCCCGCGCCACCCCCACTGCCGCTCCTCCTCGTCAAAGTCCGACTCGGTCGGGCTCGCGAGCTCCTCGTAGTACGTCGGCGCGCGCGCGGAAGCCGTTGCCGTCGATGCTGTTGGCCTTTCCCCTTGAGCTTGTTGCCTAGTGCTGGAGGCCGCCGCACTTTCCGAAAATGGCAGGTAAAAGACGTCGGGGAAGGCCGAGTGACTGATTTTGACTATGCCCGGGGGCGGACGCGATCCACCGCCTTGCCCTTCGTTTGGGTTATGATTTGTGTTGGAAGGGGGGAAAGAGGCTCTTCTCCCCCTACCTACCCTACCTGGGCCCTACTTGGCTACGCTCGGGTGTTGGATTCTTTGGGGCGCCCAAAATAAGGGAGGGGCGGGCGGAAAATGGCCGGGATATTTGCGCGGGGTCAAATTTCAACCACGGGGCGCTGATTTCTCAGATTGGCGAACAGTGCAACGGAGGGACAGGCGGGGGGTCGCAACCCAAACTAGAGAAAGCGAATCCACCGAAGATAAGGGAGAGAAAAATGCCACGTTATGTTCCGTGCCAGATTGTGGAACCCGACGCGTTGGGCACAAGAAAAACGGTGTTTTTGTAAGAAGCACTGGAATTTCCAGATATCGGATTTGCGAATATGCGCGTTCTATACAATTTTGAAGGTCTGTCGCACGGCCAATTGTGCCCAATCCAAGATAATCCAGCGACACACACTCACATAATTTCAAAGTTGCTCTAACCCCTTTAACGTCACTTTAAAGTTGCTCCAAACCCGTCAAAAGTTGCGGCAACGCGAAAGAACCGGGCCGAAGAGCCGCAGCAACAGCAACATGGGAGCGCTATGGGCGTCGCTAGCGTCGCATGAAGCGAATGGAAGTGGACACGCTCCTCGTGCCCAGGCGCTGCGGCTGAGCGAGCAGGACGCGCTGGCGCTGTGCGAGGCTGGCGACCTGCTGCTGGCGCGCGAAGCGCTCGAGCACCGCGCGCTGCACCTGCGCCTGGAGCTGGCGGTCGCGCGCGATGTGGGGCGCGTGCAGCGCGGCCGCTTCCCGCGGCAGCTCGCGACCGCCCTGCCCGGTACGTCCGCCCGTCCGCCGGCCGCGTTATCGACCGCATCGCGTGAGGACTAACTAATGGACTGCGTTGCGTGTTGTGCTGCTCTGCTGTGTGTCATGACGGCAGCGTGGACCAGGTGAGAAGGCGCCGCTGTCCCATGCAGCCATTACTCAGGAGCGGATTGCCGATCGTCCTGGATTTTCCCCACTCAGCATACTTTTCACTGAACGATGGCCACTTGCAGCTGCGAGCTGCTCGTGCGACACAGCGGGCACCTCTATGTGCTGCGCGCGCAGGCGGACGGCGTCCACCTCACGCCGTTCCGTGACAGGGTCCGCGGTGGCGGCGACGGCAACCGGGTGTGTTACATGTACTGCATTATATAGCCCTGCAATATCCTCAACCACGTCACAATGAGATGGTGGCGGCCGCCTCAAGATGTGGTGACGATCACCAGGGTCATGCTTGATCACGCAGGCCTTCAATAGTGTCGCCACCGCTCACATTCAGTGCTTTGGGGCTGTGAAAATGCACGCAGTTCGCAATCCGGAGGCTGCAGCGCGGCGTCTCGACGGCGCTCCTACGCGAGCTGGGCGAGGAGCTGGCGCCGGTCGCACTCTTCCACTGGCAGCAGCTGCTCGAGAGCCAAGCGGACGCGTCCGGCACGCCGCAGCGACGGCAACAGACGCCACCGCTGCTCACCAGCATTCTCTCACGCGCTCTAGAGGTAGTACGCATGCGCCTTACTGTCATGCACTGCTGTTGTGATGGATCTCACCCGTGCCACTCGTCCCGGCAGCTCTGGAAGACCAACATGCTGTCGTCTGAGCACACGAAGGCGCCGATCGACTTGCCTTCTGCTACTACCATCGGTACTAACTCCTCGACCGCCTTGGAGATGCAAGACGTGGACGCGTCGGACGCCGTCGGCATGCTCAACTCGGCGCTGGTGGCTGCCGTGTACGAGCGCCTGGGCGTGCTCTCGCTCGAGTCTCCGCTGCTGCCGCTGCTTCCCACGTCCTTCGCATCTACTTCGAGTCACAACAGCATGAGTGACAGAAGCACAACCGTCGATACTGCAGGCGACAAGCCGACGCTGGCACTGACGCCGCCTGACGCGCTCGGCGCCGAGATGCGGCTCGTAGTGAGCCCTGAACAAACGCCGTCGCCGTCGACATGACATCACCCTCGACATGATGGAATGGGGAATGCACTCAAAACTGCCAGCGCTGTCGCTGCTGCTGCTATAAAGGATAAATGAAGTAGACCGCTGCGAGACTCTCCCCGCCGCAGACGAGAGAGAGGAGGAACGCGTCGGGCCTCTCATAGTGGACGAAGAGCTGGAGGAAATGGAGAATGAGAGCAAACTATAACTACCTACTGCCTACTAACGATAACTCGGGGACTCTACCAGGTCGGGAACCATCGGACGGCAGCGACGACGGCTCGCAACGCCTCCTCGCTCGCTGGGCGTCTCGGGATGCACCGCAATATATACAGGGGCCCTGCCGCCGCGCCTACCCGGTCGCGTCCTTGGCCGCGTCGGCCGCTGGCGCCACCGGTGGCTGCTGCGCGCTGGCCTGCTGCTCCAGTTGTTGCTGCTGCTGCTGCTGCTGCTGCCGAGCGAGCAGGAGCTGCTGCTGGCGCTGCTGCATCTGCTGCAGGAAGTGGCGACGGATGTCTCCACAGCGCGGCACCTTGCACTCGGCGTACTCCTTCGTGCACTGGCGCGCGTGCGCGGACAGCAGCCCGACGATGCGCTTGCACAGCACGCAAGGGCCAGCCAGTCGCTGCTCGCAGATCGCGCCGTGCTTGAGCATCGCCTGCATGCGCGCGCAGTTGAAGAAGGTGCAGTTGGGCACCGTGCAGCTGCTCGCGTGCTCCAGCTGCAGCAGGAGCTGCGGGTCGATGTTGTGGATGCGCCGCTGCTTCTTGGCCGCGTCCTCCGCGCTCGTCGCAGCGGCGGCGTTGCCGTTCGCAGGCGACGCTGCTGTCTGGCCGGAGGCATCCGATGAAGCCGCAGCCGGAGTTGGTACTGCTGCAGCAGCCGCGCCACCAACAGGGTACGCTGCTGGCGCTGCGCTAACGGGCTTGGAAGCCGTCGCTGCCGTCGGAGTCGCGACTGGCACCGGGGTAGCAGCGGCCGCGCTGGCCGCCGCCGCGCCTGGTGCAGGGATCGGCTGTTGAGACTGCCCGAGCGTCGTTTGGCCAAGCTTCCGCTTGCGGCCGCTGCCGAGCACGCTCTTCTTGCCCTTGGGGTCCTTCGTGTCGGCGACCTTGGCGCGCTTGAGCTTGGAGCTGCCTGGCTCTCGCGTCATCCCGCCGTCGGCGCTCTTGGTGGCGCCAGTCGCGGAGGTCAGTGCAGCCGGCGCTTCGATCGGCTGATCGTCCAGACGAGGGATGGCAACGACCTTGAACGAGTGCAGCGTGTGCTCGTGCTTGGTCTTGGCGTTGCAGGCGTCGCACAGGTTGAAGAGCGGGCAGATGGAGCAGTTCCAGCGGTTACCACTCAGCAGCGTGATCTTGCAGTTGGTGCAGTTGAATGTGAAGCCCGTCGTGCCCTGGTTGAACAAGTGGTACAGCACCATCATGGACGAGTGCTTGGCGCGCCGGATCTGGTCGAACTGGCAGTGGTTGTTCTGGCAGTAGAGCAGGAACGCCTCGCGCGTGTCAAAAATCTCGCACGGCATGATCACGTCGTCGTCCACCTTGTCACCAGCCGACGACGTGCTCTTCTGCGCGTCTCCGTTCGCGACGGGCTGACTGGAGTTCTCGCTGCCAGTCGCCTTGCTGACCTCGTCCGCCGTATTCTCACTCTCCGCTGGATTCGACGTCGAAGCGTTCGACTCACCGTCGGTCTTTGCCGCCGCGTCACTTCCGCTCTGGTCGTCGGACGTTGCCGCCGTTGCCGCCTTCTCCTCCGCATCACCTGCTGGCGTTTTCTCGTCGCTAACCGCTTTCTTCGATTCCTCTTCCTTTTTGGACTGTCGAGGGTCTACAAACTCCAGCTTGAGCTCAAACTTGATCTCCTGCAGGTCCAGCTCCGCAAGCTCTGCAGCGGCAGCCTTTTCGTTTAGCGGTAGGATCCGCGCGCTGAGATCTCTAGCCCGCTTGGCGCCGTTGCCAGCAATCTCTACGCGGTGCAAAAGCTGCGTTTTGTTGGCTTCGTGGCACGCCGCACAGTAGTAGTGGTGGTAGTGCCGCGGCGGCGAGTTCCGCGCGCTCGACGACGACGATCGCATCTTTTTGGCCGCTTCCAGCAACTGCGTTACCTCCGCGGGCGGCGGCAGCGTCTTAAGCTCCCAGTACCCGACGTGAACGATCGGCGAAGAACACTTGTGGCACTTAGGGTGCAGATCCACCACGAAGAAGTCGTCCTTCTGCGGCTCCAAGATACCCTTGAGCTTCTGCATCAGCGGATCGCTGTTCACGACCGTCTTTGAGCTGCCGTTCGCACGTCCCAGCTTGCCGCCCTTCTTCGAGCGCGCCTTGCTCGCGCTGCTACGAGTCATCGTCCCCGACGATTCGGCCGCTGCGCCCTTTTTGGTCCGCTTGCTCTTGCTTTTTGCGTTCACACTCGCCTTGGACGCTGCTGCCGTCGGAGTCGCCGCCGCGCTTGGCGGCTCATCGGCCGTCCCTTCACTCTGCGCACTCGCATCGCTCGGCGTCGGTGACCTGGCAACCGGAGTGGTTGCGCCACTGCCCATTACACTGTCAGACCCTGACGGTAACGACGACGGCGGCGGTAGGGAAGTGTTGGTCCCTGCTGATGCCGCATCGTCTGCGCCGCCAGGCTTATCGCTACGCCCTCCTGTCCCCTTCTCTTCGAGCTGCTTGATCAGATCTTCTGCGAGGCGCGGCCAGTAGTCGCCTTCAAAGTACGGCAGCTCGTGCGCGGCCTTCTTTTTCAGGTAATACTCCGCATACAGATTCGAGATGTTGATCACCAGTCCTTCCTTCTTGGCTTCCTGTAGCAGCTTCTGATACCACTGACGTAGTCGCGCAGACTTGGGGATCTTCTGGTTCTCAGGCTTGCAGAAAAAGATGTAGTCGTCGCCCTTAAGCGGCGGACAAGACCAAATATGGCACGTGTGGAACCCGCGGTTCTTGCAATCCTCCAAGAAGCCGAGCATCACATGCTGGTGCATGAGCGTGCGCAGCTTCTTTGGCTGAAAGTAGTTGACCGAGTCCAGATATGACACGTACACGCGACCAGCGTTCGGGTCGAGCGAGTCCGGCCCGTACTCTTGGACGTATAGCGTGAAGATGAGCACGTCGACGCCGTCCAGTTCCTGGAAGACGCAGATGCACCGTGAACGGTACGTCAGCTCCAGATCCAAGCCAGTCGACAGCGCGGCGCTATTCTTCTGCGCCTGCTTCTTCTTGGTCCCTTCGCCTGACCGCTGACGCTTCAGTGACTTCGGCTGAGCCTCCGACCCAGTAGCACCAGCGGCTTTCTTCGACTTTCCGTAATGATCCGCCAGCAGTTTGCCCATCTTGGGCTTGATCTGGACCTGCTTGTCGACACTAAGCACCTCCCGAATCGTGATGCCAAACTGCGTCTCCGACGTCGACTCGACTACGCCCGACGAGAACCCAATGCTGTCCGAGTTGCCCATTTTCCCCATGCGAACCGCTTCCTCCTTGTGCGCCGTCGCGATTGCGTCCAGCACGCGCGTCTCGATGAGTTTAGCCATTCGCGTGATCGGCAGGCGGCGCGCCTTGAGTCCGTTCTCGAGTGACGGCTTCACGCCAGCAGCACGTTGCTTCTTGACGCAAATGGGACACACAAACGGTTCCTGCTCGCCGGAAATCGCGTGGTTGCGCTCGTTGAATAGCGCACAGATCTGGTGATACCACAGCTTGCACGAGTCGCACTCGACCCATGGTTCTTCGGCGACTTCGCTGTTCTTCCGCTTGACAAGTGAGGATTTCTTCAGCACGCCGTCGAACGGCACTAACGGCGCTACAGTCCCGCCAGCCGCATCACCGCCCTCTGTCACCGCTGCACTCGACAGTTGAGGGAGGAGCGACATGTCGATCGGTCCGTCCTTCATCTGCTTGTAGCAACTAGAACACCAGTGGTGCTCGCCGCGAGGGTCGCTGTAATAGTGGGTATGCCGCCGGATGCGTCCGCCGCAGGGACCGCTGCAAAAGAGCATACACGGCGCGAACTTGAACGATTCGCCGCCGCAGAGCTGGCACATCTCCTCTCGTCGCTGCTCACAGCGCTTGAACAACTGCTTCTCGAGCTGGTTCTTGAGCGACGCGAGTGCCTTGTTGAAAGATGCTAGGAGCTGCTTCGCGGCAATGTTAAACTTGTTCGTGCTGCTGTTGTACGCGATGCAGTTCTCAAACACGAGTCGCACGTCGCCGGCAAATGCTTCCACGCTGTTGTAGTGCTCGTTCTCGAGCCGCTTCTTGATCGTGCCAAGGTCCATCGGACACTTGATAATGTCGAAGTAGTCCGGGATGTTCCACTGAACGGGGTCGACCGGGTTGTTAAACGTCCAGCCGTACTCGCTGTCCATGAGCTTGGTCAAGAGCGGCATCAAGCGGTTCTTCAGCTCCGTAAGCGTAATGTGGCCGCAAAAGTTGAACCGAAGCGAGCGAATGTGCTCATCCAGCTGCCCTTCCGTCATGGAGTCCAGGAACGAAATGTCCTGGTGAGAGACGTGGTGCTCGTTGCGAAGGTTCGCTGCTCTTCCGCGCACCACGAGGCCGTTCGGGAGAACTTGGATCGTGCTAGCAGCGCTCTGCGGCTCCTTCTTCGTCGCGATCGCAGTCGCGCCACCGACAGCAGCGGTGCCAGCGGATGCCGAAGTAGGTGTGCCAGCAGTCGCAGCAGCCTGGGCTCTAGCCTGGACCCGAGCCTTGGCAATCTTCGCTTGCTCTTTCCGCCGCATCTTTTTCTCCTTCTCAGTCTGAAGCTTCAGGGGCTTCTTCTTGGAATCATCCCCCGTAGCTGAAGATTTCATGTCGACACCGCTCGGAGTTGCCACGCTTGCACCGCCCGTTCCAGCACTCGGAGACTTGAGAGCTGCGGCAAGAGCATTGCTCGTACCGGCATTCACCGACAACTTACCAGCGCTGCCTGCACTGCCCTGAGCACTTCCATTTACCTCAAGTTTGATGATTCCATCTGCTAGGTTCGTCGATGACGATTGCAGTCCAGTCGTCTGGTCCATTTGCAGCTTGCCGGCCGTGGGTGTACCTCCGTTGACGCCAGCCTTCATTTGGTTCGCAAGCGCGCTGTCGCTCGGCAATCCCGCCCCGGGTGATGCTGCACTCTGTAGTGTCGTGTTCATAATCTTGATCAAGCCACGAACGGTCTCCGGACATTGGCTAGCAATCATCTGGAGCTGCGCCGGGTTTGTTCGGCACGAGTCAACGATCTTGATGGCCTTGCGAACAGGTCCGCACACTTCGCAGATCATCTTGTTGCACTGCTTGAAGTGCGACAAGACGTACCGCGACGAGATACAGTGGTCCGTCCTGCATTGACGCTGGTGACACTCGCAGATGTGCTTCCACAACACCTTCATCCCCGCGCAGTACGGCAGCACACACTGCGGTAGTGTGCACGTGCTGGCGTGTCGGAGCATGCATAGCCGCTCTTGTTGCCTACGAAGCACGAGCTGCTGCTCGTTCTCGTTCATCGGCGGGCGAATCGCACTGCAGACATCGCACTGGAGATTTCGGCACTTGCGGAAGTGGGAGAGCAGCTGCCGCGTTGACTTGCACCCGATCGTGGTACACTGGGCGTTCGCGCAGCGAGACACATGCGCCAGCAGCGCCTTCGTGCGGTTGCAGTAGTCTATTGTGCAGTCACCAGTCGTACACGTCCGCGCATGCTTCAGCTGGATCAAACGTCGTTTCAGCTCCTCGCGCTTTTGTGCGATTGATGCCTCATTCATAGGGATCATGCCTGGTGCGCCAACCTGCCGAGGTGTCCCGCCTGGAACGGCTTGAGCTTGCGCCCCACCCATCCCAGCGACAGCATTAGCCGCGAGCTGCTGTTGCTGCTGAAGCTGCTGCTGTTGTTGCTGCTGTTGCTGCTGCTGTTGCTGTTGTTGCTGCTGTTGTTGTTGCAACTGCTGCATCTGCTGCATTCGCCGAAGCTGCTGCATCTGCTGGATCTGCTGAATCTGCTGGATCTGCGGACCCGTCAGGTTCATGCCGTGGTACAGATTGGTGCCAGTCGATACCGCCGGAGTCGCGGCCATCATAGTCGAGGTTGTTGGCTGGACAAACGAAGACGAGGCTGGAATCGACTGTGTCACGCCCACAATGCCGCCACTGATCTCTGCTGGCATGCTCAGCGGAACAGCGTTGAATGATCCGTTGGACGGACTGGGGGCCATGTTTGCCGACGCACCCGAGACAGGAACAGCCGAGAAACTGGACGTAACCGGCATGGTGATCGCGGCAGGCGCCTGTAGTTCGGACTCCGGCATCGCAATCGGCTCATCGCTGACTCCGTTCGCCATCTCGTCTGCCTCACGCTCCAACTCGTCCAAAATCGAGTTTCCTGTCCCGCCAGGGGTAGTTGGCGCTGCGCTCGTGTTTGCCATCGCCATGGATGCAGGCGTCGACACTGGCATCTGCGAGATGGACATCGGCATCTGAAGCGGCTGGCTGGCTGCGACCTGCTGCGGCTGTTGCTGAGCGATACCCCCCGGTGACCCGACGAACGGAACTCCTGTAAAGCTGTTCCGCTGCGTCTGAAGCTGCGCGGCCATTTGGGCCTGCTGTCGCTGAAGTAGCTGCAGTTGCTGTTGCTGCAACTGCTGAGCTTGAATCTGCTGGGCCGTCATGTCTGTCTGCATCGTCGCAACGCCACCCTGCGGTTGCTGCGGCGTCTGCTGTTGCTGCTGCTGCTGCTGTTGCCGTTGGAGTATTTGCCGCCTCCGTGAGTTATCGAGCGCTTGCTGTAGCCGAATCTTCAGTGTCTGCACGTTGCTGTACTCTTCCTTGGACGCCGCACTCATGTAGAGCGTGTGCTCTAGCCTCCTCGCGATCTCTCTGGGGTTGTAGTTCACCGACGCAGGCCGATTGGAGCTCCTCATGATCAGCGTTAAGCTACGATGGCCGCGCAACGACTGTCAGAACACACCCAATGCATCTAAAGCTGACGGGAATCAGCATCAGCGTACATGATGCGCGCTATCTGTTGTCGCGCACTTCGATCCGCGTCCTTGTCTCTCCAATCCAGCACCCCACCTGCAATTGCTGCTGACGCCGCTGTCGGCGTCCCAGTGCCCGCAGCAGCAGCACTGCTCATGTCCACCGAGCCCGCGTTGGCTTGGCCCGATGCAGCGGTGATGTCCGTCGTAGGGTTCATAGTCTGGCACAGCACTCAATTGTTAGCTGGTTACGTCCACTGCAACCACAGACACGAGTATCCAGGCTCATTACGTTTGAAGAAGCGACCGTCGTATCGGAGGAAGAGGCGACTGCCGCACTGGAAGCATACTGAGGAACCGGAGGCATCGACTGCTGGTTAATAGACATGAGGAACCGCCTGCGGTCGATTCCGTCGGCGTCCTTCTAGGCTAGAGCGCGAGTCCCCTTCGTAACCAAGACCCGGAGCAAGCACGAGCCTTACAGAACGGAGCTGGCGTCTTCCCGTCGTCTAGGGCACCGCCTCGGCTCTTGCTGCGCTCGGAATGACCAGCAGCACTTCAACAGCACCTGTTTGACCCGAAAACAAGCATGGATCGCACCAAATAGACACACAAGCCAGTCATAGAGGTCAGTCACATGGTGAGGAGGATATACTCTGCGTTCCGGAGGGGAATGCGGCGTCTGGGCGCTCGGGAATCGCCACCAGGGCGTAAATTCCCGCCTCCAAGCGTAAATTACGCAGAAAGGCGGCGCGGGAAGCCGAGAACGCGTGCTAGAGACCCGAGGAGGGGTCAAACACTTCGGAGTATGCCTCAAAAGCATATAATACGCTTCTACGCCGCCCTTGGGCCCCCCGCGGCGCGCCTGGAACGCCTGGAACGCCGCGCCCCCTTCCGAAAAATACGCGGTTTGTTACCTGGCGCAAATCGGTCCCCAGGAAGCCGCCGGAAGCCGCGAGTCCGCCGGTGGGCGCGTCGGCGCGCGCGCAATATAAATTTCGGCGCGCGGGCGCTCCGTTGGGCGCGCGTGCGGCCACAAGTCGCGCGCGCGAGACGCCTTGACGCAGGCCTCGACCGTCAACTGCTTTCGGCCCCCCACCGCCCGAAGAAACGGAGAGAAACCCGCGGACAGGAGTGATGGTCACTCGCGTCGCAAGCAAGAGAAATAGAAATACCCGCCAAAATCAAAAGTGGGTCGGGTGAAACGAGGGAGGCGCCCCTCTGCCTTCGCTAACGCCCGTTAACCTTCGGCTTGAGCGAACTGTGTTGTCTCGAATAGGTACGGTACTGTGTCAACTCAATGCGTACCGTCATTACTTGTACAAATTGACACGGCCACTCGCAAAAGTATACCATTACCATCCCCGGATCACAACATACACCAAGTTGACCAGTGCAGATGGCGGCCAGGAGCATGGACGAAGCGGCCGCGCGCGTCGTCGTGGAGCGCGCAGGCGCCGGTAGCAGTAGCGCTGATGCTGCAGGGGACCAGCGCCGGCGCGTGGTGGTGCCTGCTGGCGCGCAGGCGGGCGATCTGCTGGTGCAGGACGCGCCGATCGCGGCGGTGCTGCTGCCGGCGTTGTGGGCGACACACTGCCACGTGTGCTTCCACGCGGGCGACAGCGGCAAGCTCAGCCGCTGCGGGCGCTGCCAGACCGCCTATTACTGTGAGTGTCGCTCTCTCCTTTCGGTTGTGTGTGGCGTGGCGTGATCGCTCACGTTCGCTGCAGGCTCGCGCGAGTGCCAAGTGAAGGACTGGAAGCCCGACCACCAGGCCGAGTGCAAGCGGCTGAAGCAGCTGGCGCAGCTCAACCTGCACGCGGACCAAGTGTCGGACATCCTCATGCTCGGACGCGTCATGCGGCGCCTGGACCGCTCGAAGAGCGAAGCGAGCGAGGACAGCAAGAAGATCCCACCGATGAGCCTCGTGTGGTACGAGGAGGACGTGGCGAGCCAGGAGAACCTGCTCCTCGCGACGCTCGCGGGCAAGCTCAAGTTTGTCGATGGTGAGACCTCGTAGCGTGTTGATAGAGTTGTGGGTTTTAAGCCTCACTATGCTGTGCGTGCACTGTGCTAGCCTCGCTCCCGGTGCAGGAGCTGCAGCGAATGCTCAGCCGCTTCCAGAACAACAACTTTTCCATCTGCGACGAACTGATGCTGGAGCTTGGCGCCGGATGCTTCACGCTCGGCGCCATGATCAACCACAGCTGCGACCCGAACTGCGCTGTCACGTACGTAGTTCCCATGGGCGTTCGAACGTCGGACGGAGTATCACGCATGGCTGTCTGACACTTCTTCTTCAATTATACGCACGCAGGTACTCGCCAAAGACGCATACGCTGGAGGCGCGCGCCATTCGGCAGATTGACGCAGGCGAGGAGTTGGTCCAGTCCTATGGTAAGACCTACTCTCAGCCTTTCGATGTCGATGCCCCAGTGGTCTAACACTTCGCTTCGTCTGGTCCGTCGCAACGATGCAGTCGACATCGCGCTCCCCAGAGCCCAACGTCATCAGCGGCTTCAGCTGAAATACCACTTCACGTGCGAGTGCACTCGATGCTCAGAGCCACCGGACGACCCGGCCAGCCGCGACGCGTTCCTGGACAGCGACATCTCGGGCGTGCCAAAGGAGAATTGGGCGAAGGAGCGGTACGAGCAGATCCAGCAAGCGACTGAGGCGTTCCGAGCATCAGATCCTAGACAACGCATCTCGGGGCTCGAAAAGCTGCTGAGGGCTCAGCGCGAAGTGCTTCATCCTCACAACATTTCGCTGTTGCAGACGTTGTCGGCGCTTTTTAGCGCCGAGGTGGAGCGTTCCAGCACGCGGAACGCGCTCCGATACGGGGAATTGGTGCTGGAGTATTACCGGCGGGCGTATGCGTTCAATCATCCGATGACTGGGCTCCATTTGTTCACGCTGGGCGACCTATTAGCGCAGTCTCCCATTGCAGGATCAAACGAAAAGTCACGCGAGTACCTGGCGGAGGCAAGACGCATCCTGGCGATTACGCACGGCAAGCACCACCACCTCGTCAAGCTGCTGGACGATCGTCTTCAGTGGGATTCTGCTCCGACGTCATGAGCAGGTGTGTGTACTGAGTGTAGCCCCAGTCTTGCGCCATATGTCAGTCGTTAGATGAGTCTCGCATGGAATACATAGCGCCTATTCCTCAAGAAGGAGATAATGCGCCCACAGTGGTAATTTCATGCATTAAGCCTTAGTAAGCACGAGTCGGTCCGTGGCCTATACTGTGATTAACGTTAGCATTCAAATCCCATGGTGCCAGCCATTGCTGCTGTTCGAGCGAAGCGGATGGAGTCGACGGCGGCCACAATCGAAGCATTACTCTTCGCCGTACACCTTCCACGCGTTGCAACACACGCGACGACGGATGGGTTCAGCTGCGAAATCGAAGATGATCGCCATTATGTACCAGTCAATCGGGAAGTTCGCTAGCACCGGTGACCCACTGAGCGACGTGTGCTTGGCTCGCTTCCCTTCGCGTTCACTGTTACGTCGACCCGCGCCGAATATGCTGAGAAACGCGAGACGACTTGGCAGCGGGAATGGCTCACGAGCAACGGGGAGCGGCGTGTTGTTGGAACGCTGGATGCCCGCGCCGTACCGGAAGAACAAATCACGAGGGGCCATCATTTTCACGTATTCGAGCACTCTGTTCGTTCTGAGCATCAGCATGAGGCTCCTGGCGCTCCACTCGTTCGTGCTTCTCTCATAATTGAAGAAATCGTACATCATGCGCTTGAGGTTGCACGCGAGGATCGCCATTTCGTCGGATAGTTCTTCGCAAACAGTGGCAAGGTCGTCGAACTGGCAGGCGATCTCCTCGAGATGCGTCCTCCCTTCACGACAGGCACTCAAGAAAGCCTCGGCGTTCACTTGCGGTCCGTTAATGGTGAGTGTCTTCAGGTTTGGGCACGATTGCAGGGCGCAAGCGATGTCCAGCTCGAAGACATCGACGTCAATAATGTTCAAAGCCAGTTGCAGTCGCGTCAGCGGCGACCCAACAAGCTCAACAGGCAATAGAGCGGTTCCCTGTCGCCGAACGGCTTCAAAGAGTTCAAGTCTAGACCGATGATGCCACCTTCGGCCATCTATTTACATGCCGCTTTCTTCGACCGGGCGCAAGGCGTCTCGAGCCACCGTGCATTCTCCGTATCCCGGAACGAGCACATCGACACCAACTTCTTCATCTTCTGCCTCGCCGCTGCTAATAATTTGCACCCCTGTAACGTCATCCGCCAGTTCCCAGCTCGATGAGTCGGCCGGGATTTTCTCGAATATGTCCATTTTTTGGAGCACCACGGTCGCTCCTTTGGCCAGCATCCAACGAGTCCGACAGCGATCGGGTTCTTTATTGCTGTCGGTGTCCCTGCCGGCTCCTCACTGTATGTCAAACAGATGAAAGGCCGGGGCAATGACTCCCGTAAGCATAGCTCGTCGAATCATCTGATGCGAGCACCGCCGCAAACGCAACGACAGCTTCTGTAGTCAAGTACACACTGTCGAGGACGAGCGTGGTGATTGAGGAGTACTTTTAGGCGTGGGTGAAGAAGAACGCGTGCGCGATATATGCCCAAAACTGCGAGTCTTCACCGAGGCTCTTGCAAGACAGTCTGAACGACTCGGTGGTTTGTGTCTGCGAGAGCAGGGCAGATGCGACCAGCGACTGCTGCGTAGGGCATCGAGATCTCAGCTTCCTCAAGTTTTGGCGGTACCTTGTCGCAACACCCGTGTGGACACAAGACCCGCCCAACCATTTTGCCGATCACTTGTGCCTCGCGAGCAGTATCGAGTCGGGCGGCTTTCGTTATGCGAGATTCCACCGATATCCGTGACAGTGGGCAGTCGTCACCGGAGACTACCAATTTGCCGATCAGCTCGACTTTTTCAGCAGGAGAGCCCCGTGGAAAGCGCAACGTCGAGGGGTTCGGCCACGAACGTTCACTCAAGAGGGAACTTCTCCTGACCCGCACTCAAGGGCATCTCAACAAGGAAGCACCAGCCGCGCCCCGAGCGCTGCACCACTTTCAACGCACGGTAGATGTTCTCGACGACCGAAGAGTGGTTTCTGGCGTTGGAGTAGACGCTGAGCGCGACGTGGATGCCCAGCGGGTCGCTTCCCAGTGCGTCAGACTCACTGTTCTCGATAATTTCACACGCGGCCTGAGCCATCTTGTCGCTCATTGTGGCGTTCTGCTTGGCGAAGAAGGCATCGAGAATGGTCGACACCCAGCCACCAATCTCATAGGACATCATCTCTACCATGAACCGCGGGCGGTAAAAGTCACCCTCCTCCGAGAGCTTGACCTCGTCCTCTAGCGTGACCTCGCAGTACTCGGTCAGTACAAACTCGTACGCTTTGCGGTCGACACGGGCGAGCAGAAACAGCAGGATAAGCGCGTCGCGGATCCCGATCATCTTCTCGAACGAATGATCCACTAGAACGGGCGTGACGGTCATCGGCCCGAACGGCACGTGCTCCATGCCGGCCGGGAAGCACAAGCGCATGCTGTCGAAGACCAGCGAGGGGGCGCGCGTGCGAGTGGCCGTATTGATCTCCAGCCGCTCGCGCACGGGCGCGCATCACGTGCGCAGGAATCCCCAGCGAGCGCCTAGCTCTTCCTCCTGCGTCGTCATGCCGCCCCAGAAGCTCCGGAAGTGTCACTTTGTACCAAGATCCCGACAATTATTTCAATGTTCGATTATCGTCTTCAAGTTGAAGCCAGTAACTAATTACTTTGATTCCTCCAATACTTTACATTGGCTCCATAATTCATTGATCCCACTATTTACTATCCGATTTGGATTTCAATGCTCCTCCTGCAGTTGGGGGGGGGGGGGGGGGGGGGGGGGGC
>JAASGW010000197.1:0-45433 GCA_023334395.1 Phytopythium sindhum
ACAGCGCGATGCTCCACATTATGACACCCCACACCAGCCACAGGATGGCGAACAACAGCACGTCGCGCAGGCCCGACTGGTCCTTGGTGCAGTCCGGGTTCAGGTGCGCTTCGCCGTCGATCTCGACGGTTCCGCAGTGAGGCGCCCACGCGTCCTTGAGCGCGCCCAGGATGATCGGTGACGGCACGTCCCCAAGCGCGTGGATGACCAGCGTGTTGGCCGAGATGGCCATAGGGCGGCGCGACTCGGGGAAGAGCTCGAGCACGGCGATGGTCTCGGGGACCGACAGCGCACACATGCAGAACAGGCAGGCGGTCAGGAAGAGCAGAAAGACCGCCTTGTGGCCCGTGAGCGCCACCATGATGAGCCCCAGCACCACAGCGCCGACCATGTAGTAGAAGAGCGACGCGACGGCCAGGACGCACCGCCGCTCGCTGGTGCCGTTGCCGTCCTTCTTACTCAGTTTGTCGACGATCATGCCGCCGATGGGCGTGCCGATCGTCCCCGTGATGGCCACGAGCCCGCCGAAGAGCAGCGAGACCGTCGTCTCACTGTTGAACAGCCCCAGGCCAATGAAGATAGCGGGGCTGAACGTGCTGAGCGCCGCGAGCGAGAACGTGTACGCCGAGTGACCGAGGATCACGAACAGGAACGGCACGTTACTGAAGACCTCCCACCACGAACCGAAGAACGAGTGGCTCTTGTCCAGCTTGCCGGTCATCGACAGGGCAGCAGGAGACACCGCGTCCGCGTCCAGGAACGCTGTCGTGTCGCCGCGAGTGCTGAGCACCTCACCAGGCGTGTCAACCAAGACAATACCTGGCTTGTCGTTGGGTAACTTGTCCGTCGTCTCGCTGGGCACCCGGTTGAGCTCCGCGGACACGCAGACCTGACTCGCGATGACGAGACACGTCATGAGGATGCCCTCGAAGTAGTACGCGCCGGCCCAGCCGAAGCCCGAGTTGGCGAACAGCGAGCCGTAGATGTACCCGATAGCCGTGCCGACCGTGATGGACGCCAGGTAGATGCCCAGGTACAGCGCGCGCCGCGCTGGGGGCGCGTGGCGGTTGATGAACGGCGTGGCTGTGCACTGGAAGGAGGCCTCGCCCACGCCGCTGATGACGCGGCCGACGATGAGTACGTAGTAACTGTCAGCGGCCTGCGCGGCGCCGCAGATGACGACGGCGATGATCCAGATGGACATGCCGACGGCGATGATGCGGAACGGGCGATGCGTGAGCGACAGGTAGCCGAAGACCATGGAGAAGATGGAATAGCTGGCGATGAAGGCCGAGGTGAGCAGCCCGAAGTAGACCGACTGCTGCAGCACACTCACGCCCAGCGTGGACGAGATGAACGTGTCGAACTTCTCGGGCGCGCCCGGGATGATACCGCGATCCACATAGTTGAGTAGGTTGATGCAGCAGAGCAGCACGATGACGCCCTGCGGGCTCAGCTGCCGCACGCCCATGGGAACCAGCGTACTCGTCGGCGGTCGGGAGGAAGAGGAAGAAGACAGGAACGGCTCGGACAGCAGCGCCGCCTTCTCGTCGTCTGCGGGCTGCGAGGGCTGTGACTGCGGCGGGAAGCGCGCGGGGGCGAATGGAGCCATGAAAAGCGGCGCGGCAGGTGGAGAAGCAGCGGTGCCCGACACCACGCCCGCCCGACTCTTTCCGCGGTGCATTTCCCCCTAGCGCTGCCGCGAGAACCATGACGGTGCGAACTTAACGAGGTGGCGAACATACAAACATCAAGTGGTAATGCGTACGTAATGGGTGTGGTAGCTCCCCAGTGCGCACTTAGCGGACGCGAATGATGCCCATCGCGATCGCGTGACCCCAATGCCGCACGCGTTGGCCACGAACGCGCTGACTGACGGGATGCTCGCCGCCTCACGTGGTGCATGTCGAATGAAGGTCTTGTAAGCCCTGTGAACACGAGCTGTGTGTGTACACCTACGGTGGGTATACGTGTGCGGAACTGAACGGCATGAACGTCCCACGGCGTCGTGGCGTCGCGCCGGCTCCGACCGGATCGGCATCAAGGACTTCAGTGCGGTCCTCATCTCCAATGATGCCCAACCGCGCTGGTGCAAGACCCGCCTGGAGTGGAGGAAGGTGCCTTCACAGGCAATACTTCCTTCCCGCTGAGCGTGCCATTCGTATCTGACTCGCTTTGTTGCGGTGGCGCCGTCTTACCCTGCTAATCGGCGGCTTCAATGCGGCCCTGCAAGGGTATCGATTCGATAAACAGGTAGGCGCTGCTCACCAGGGCGGGTCGCTGTTGTTGGTGGTCTCTTTTTCTAGGCCTTTCTCCTCTCTCTTCTATTCAATACACAAACGCATCGCTCGCTGTCTGCTTGCCCGTCCGCTGTCGTCGCCATCGGGGCGCTCGCCTCTCGTCGCGGAGTGCTGAGCGGCCGCTTACTCCCACTCGATGGTGGCCGGCGGCTTGGACGAGATGTCGTACACAACGCGGTTGACGCCGCGCACCTCGTTGATGATGCGGTTCGACATGCGGCCGAGCACCTCGTACGGCATGTGGTACCAGTCGGCCGTCATGTAGTCCGACGTGCTCACAGCGCGGATGGCCACCACCTTCTCGTACGTGCGGCCGTCGCCCATGACGCCCACCGACTTAACGGGCAGCAGCACGCAGAACGCCTGGCCCGTCGTCTTGTAGTGGCCGGCGTTGCGCAGCTCCTCCAGGAAGATGGTGTCCGCCTGGCGCAGCGTGTCCAGCGCCTCGCGCGTGATCTCACCGAGCACGCGGATGGCGAGGCCCGGGCCCGGGAACGGGTGGCGCCACACGCTCTCCTCGTCAATTCCGAGCGCCATGCCGAGCTCGCGCACCTCGTCCTTGAACAGCTCGCGGAGAGGCTCAATGAGCTTCAGGTGCATGGTCTCGGGCAGGCCGCCGACGTTATGGTGCGTCTTGATGGTGGCCGACGGGCCCTTGTATGAGATGCTCTCGATCACGTCCGGGTACAGCGTGCCCTGCAGCAGGAAGTCGACCGGGTGGCCGACGCGCTTGGCTTCCTCCTGGAAGATCTCGATGAACAGGTTGCCGATGGTCTTGCGCTTAGTCTCCGGTTCCGTGACGCCCTCGAGCGCGGCAAGGAAGCGGTCGGACGCGTCGATGCACTTGAGGTTGATGCCGAGCTTCTTCTGCAGACGCTCGACGACCTCGACCGCCTCATTCTGGCGCAGCAGGCCGTTGTCGATCATGACGGCGTGGAAGCGGTCACCCAGCGCGCGCTGCAGCAGCACGGCCGCGACGGACGAGTCGACGCCGCCGCTGACGGCGCCGATGACGTGGCCGTCCGGGCCGACCGTCTGGCGCACCTCATCGATGAAGGCGTCGGCGATGGAGCGCATGTCCCAGTCCGTGGGCGAGCTGCAGATGCCGACCACGAAGTTGCGCAGCAGGTCCTTACCGAGCGGCGAGTGAGTCACCTCCGGGTGAAACTGGATGCCGAAAAACTTCTTGGCGACGTTCACGATGGCGGCGTGCTCCGAGTTCTCGGTGACGGCCACGTCCACGAAGCCGTCGGGGCGCGCGTGCAGCTTGTCGCCATGGCTCATCCACATCTGGAAGTGCTCCGGCAGGCCGTCGAAGAGCCCGCCCGAGTCGACGTCCATCTTGCGCGTAACGATGGCCTTGCCGTACTCGCGACGCTGCGAGGGCGCGACCTTGCCGTTGAAGGCGAAGGCGAACTCCTGCAGGCCGTAGCAGATGCCAAGCACGGGTAGCTGGCGCTCCTCGATGAGCGCCCAGACCTCGGGCGCCACGTGCGGCGCGTCCTTGTCGAAGACCGAGTTGGGTCCGCCCGAGAAGATGATGCCCGTCAGCGTGTGCTTGCGCAGCTCGTCCGCCGAGACCAGGCACGAGTACAGCTCGCAGAAGACGTGCAGCTCGCGCACGCGGCGCGCGATCAGGTGGCTGTACTGCGAACCGAAGTCCAGGATGGCCACCTGCGGGCGGTTCGTCACGGGCGAGGCGTCAGCCATGGTCGCGGGCGGGTTCGCTGACTGATCAGGCGGGTGCGGAGGGCAACGGAGGGCGGATTCCCAAATGCACGTCAGCTCTCGGAGGGGCATCCATCCAACATGGGGAGCTCAATCGGGTGGCTGGGTTGGGCACTGCTTGGGCATCTGATTCCGGCGGCGCGCCAACGCCACCCACCCGACTTGGCGCGGTTTCAGCCAATCAGTGGCGTTATGAAATGAATTTCAACCAATCAGAGCACTATCTGAAGCTGCACGTCTCTCGACCGAGGTGCGCGCCGGCTGGGTAACGCCGCTCTGATCCCGCCCGGAGTACTACTACTACTACTACTGCTGCTCATACTAGTACTGCTATCCGCACAGCCCCTCACATCACTACTAGTACTAGCACTACCGATCGGCGTATTACTACTACTAATACTACTCGCCAGTCGCGCGAGCAGGTCTGAAGCGGCGCGGCGGGAGACACCAGGCGAGTTCCCGCGCAGATCGATCTGCTCCAGGCGACTGAGGGCCCCGCGCGCATCCGCGAGCGCCTGCAGCGCCGGCGCGAGGTGACCCAGCACGCCGCGGTCGGAGAGCGCATTGCCGCCGAGGCCCAGCAGCTGCAGCGCGTCGCTGGCGAGCAGCAGGGCGGCGATCGCCGGGCACGCGCTATCCGAGAGGCGGTTGCCGGTCAGGTCGAGCTTCCAGAGCGTGCGCGCGTGGTGCAGCGCCTCGGCGATTGCCACGGCGCCAGGGTTGCCGATCGCGCAGCGCTCCAGCACGAGCTGCTCCAGGCGGAGCGACCCGCCGGTCACGGCATCCGCCAGCGCGACGGCGGCGGCGGTGCCGAGCGGGACGTTGGATAGAACAAGCGCCGTCAGTCGCGAGTTGGGAACTCGAAGCGCGGCTCCGAGAGTGGTGATATGGTCCACGTCCAGACGCGAGTTGTGCAGCATGAGCTTCTGGACGGGGCAGTCGCTGACGCCCGCGATGGCGTTGATGACCAGCTCGTTCTGGTTGGGGAGGAACGAGAGCGAGATAGCCGACGGGTCGGCGACTCCGGCGTCGGAGATGACGCAGGACGCCAAGGACACGAGCTGGCGCATGTGGACGTCTCTGAAAGTCATGCCACCGCTGAACGCGAGCTGCAGGATTCCAGTCTGGCGCACGCGGTTGAGCATTGTGTAGAAGAGCACGTTGGGCACTTCCGCTGCTCGCTGTGATGCGTACGACCACGTGGTTCCGGTTAGTGCGCTCCCACAGCGTTGCCTAGACAAGATCGCCGTCATCACAAGTCTCACCTGCTCCAGCGTCCGCTTGTCCTTGTCCTTGCTCTTGTTGTTGTTGTTTCCTTTGGAATTCCCGCCCGCTCTGCTGCTCGGCTTGCCCTGGTTCCCTTTGCCTTGGACCCACCCAAGAGACCGTTGATCGCTCTCGTCCAGCACCAGCAACTTGCTCAGATGCGAGCTACATGGAGTTGTGCTTCTGTTGGTCGTGCTGCGGATTGTCAATACCGCCTTCTCTAGCATCATAGCCTCCCATTTCCGGAAGCATCGCTCCAGCGGGGTCTGATGTGCTGCCTCCGTCAGCATCCGCGCCTGAGCCGCTTTCTTGGCAACAACATTGCCGGCGATTCGCTTTGCCCTCCGTGTTCGAAAGGCTCGTTGGATGCTGCGAACAGCTCCGTCGCGCTCCCAGCGGTGCTCCATCACGAGAGTCTTCCATTGGTCCATGATGACCCTCATCTGACGCTGGTATCGAGCCATTGCATACTGCTCTGCGCGATTTCGAGAAGCGGCGTGACGCTCGATGACTCGCTCGTAGCGCCGCACGGCCAGCCAACGACGGATCGCACGCTGGATCCTCTGGGCGGCGTAATGGCGCCTCCATCTTTTGGCGTCGACCAGTGCTCTCAGTTCGCAGAAGAAGAGCGCAGCAGCCGACCGCGCATTCAGTTCGTAGCGTAGCAGCAGTTTTCGCCGCCCAATCCGCTTGCGTAGACTCTCTTGAAGCTTCTTCCTTTTGAGTCGTGAGCGCCACCAGCGCTGGAGCCGTAGCCTACCATGCAGATGTTCATTTTCGTTGTCTCGGGGTAGTCTTGCCAGCACAAGGAAGCACAAGCGCAACACAAACTCCAGCGATCGGGTCTTGAGCGAGAGTCCGTCCCCAGTGGACTCTGCTAGCGCTAAGAGTCGCTTGCATTCACGTAGCAAACCCACTCGCTTTCGTGCTCGATGACCACGGAACACACGTTGGATGTCGGTTGCGCACTGCTCTCGCTCTTGCCAGTTCATCTCGACGTTCTGCTGCAGCGCGTCGATGACTAAACGAAGCATTTCGACTCGTGATCGCGCCTGCATCGCTTTCACCGCGCGCTTAATCTTCTGCTGACGAGCGCGCAGTCTCCAGACGTGGGCTCGTGCCAACATCCCACGGGCTCTCGACTGAATGCGGACGGCACTCGCTCCTTTCTCTAGACGTTGATGGAGCGCGTGAGTTGCCAGCGCCTTCCACGAGGCTTGAAGCCGTCGCTGCTCGCGAGAGAAAACTATGTTGCGCATAATCCCCAGCGCAATTTGGTGTCGCCGCATATCTGCAAGGAACTTCCTTCGCGCTAGACGGACTCGATATCGCCGCTGAATCGCGGTCGTGGCTTGCTCGCTTTCTATCTGCATTTCTTTCGTGAACTCTCGCCATACGAACAGCAGCTTCCGACGCAGGGAGACGTGCTTGGTATCGAGGAACGACAGTACGAGCTGATCCTGTCGGCGCTTGCGGTCTAGCAGTCGCTTGTACATTCGACGAGTGAGAAATACCCGCACACACCGCTGGATGGTGCTCGCAGCCTTCTGTCGCTCTCTTCGGGCGAGGGTCACGAACTTTCGCCAATTTGCGAACACGTGAGCTTGCTGGAGCTCCATGCGTCGACCGCCAAAGGTGGCAATGAGTGAGTTGTGATGTTCACGCAGTCGACAACGCATATCGCGCTCCTTTTTTGCGCTTGCAATTGCATGAAGCCCCTGGATCTTTCGGGCAGCCGCATTGAGCTCCTTGAGGATGAGCAGTAAATCTTCTTTCCCCATTGTAACGTTCTCGGTGGCCTCTCGCTCACGCCGCTCGATTCGGAGTAGCTCGCGCTGTCTACGGGCGGCAAAGCAACGCAATGCGCATTGAATCACAGTCGCGCGCTGATTTCGGTGCCGCACAATTAGTAGTTCCTGTTCTCACAAACGATAGCAGCAGTCAGAAAACCATGCATCAGTCACTGGTGCGAGCTCGGTCGCAACTTGCCGAAGTACCAATCCACTGGGAGTGTAGTTGGCATCGTCGAAGCCAAGACCGAATGCGCTTGACGCTGGCACACTCGAGCTCAAATCTTGCTCGCCATGCTGGGCTCCAGCTACCGAGAAGGAACCGACCCAGCTTGGAGCTGTAGTAGTTGGGTCTTTGATCGTCTTCCGCATGAGGTGCATACAGCACATTCTCAATGCCTGCGACTGCTGCGTCCAGCCGGCCCGTTCGAAACAGTGCGCAAGCCTCCAACAGCAGCACGTCGACGCTTAAGATGACTTGATGCGACTGTTGAGTGTGCTGTTGGTCGGCTCCCATACGGATGACTCCGCCTAGGTGCCTTCGTGCGCGCTCAACAGCCTCGACCACGAGCACGGGCGCATCAAACGCGGCCATCCGCTTGGCGAGGTCAATCCACGTGCGCGGGTCCAGCCGCCAGCGCTCGATGCGCTGCGCCTCACTCCTCCGAGACGTCCGGTACTCTTCGTGTGCCGCCTTTTCGGACGGACTTGCTGGGCTGAGCTTCATCAGCGCGTGGTACGCTTGAGCATACGCGTCCTTTTCCATCTTCAGTGCCAGTTCACTCACATGCTTCACCTTGGCAAGCTCTGTAGCTGATAAAAGATGCAGTTGGTAAGCGAAGACCCCGCGCGGAGGCTTGTCGACAATGTACTGGAAATACTGAGCGCTCTCGTGATGCTTTGCTAGTGCCAACGCCGTGACGGCTGCGAGGAAGACTGCCTCGTTCAGTCTGTCGAAGGTCGCGGAGTAGCCCTCGATCAACAACGTGCACACCGACAGCGCACCACGAAATGCGGCGAACTCCATGTACAGCCGCGTGAGCTGCAGCAGCAAGGCCGGGTTCTTCTTGTTGCTTGGAAACTCCATCGCAATCAAGAACGTGTTATACGTGTGCTGTTGATGGCGTGGTAATCATGATTAGATACCTCCGATACGATCAAATGAGCACGATTGAGCCATACAACACTCACCTGTAGGCAAACAGAGACGGTGGGTGCGTCAGTCGAGGCTTGACGGTTCCCACTCTTACGGGCCAGCATCGCAGCAGCTTTGTTCGAAATGTCAATCACATCCGGCGTGTGCATCGCCTTGACGAGTGCCTGCCACCACATGAAGTATGCGACTGCGAGTTCGCCCCACAATACTGCCGAGTCCCCTTCTGTCTGGAATTGGGACCCAGAACATGCGGTTAAATCGACTTGCTTTCATCCTGCTGACTTGCTTGTAAGATCGATCTCACTCACCTGGATCACCTGCTCGAGCGCATCGATCGCATCGACATACCTTCCTCCGTGGCGATCCCCGAGTGCCCTCTCATACGCCTCCTTGCTTGCGTCGCTGCTGAACGTGAGAGTCTCTGGTCCATGGTCGTCGCTCATGTTGCTCGGTTATCTCCTGGATTGGTCTCCGTCCTTCATGTTGACGCGAGTCTTACAGCAATGACCGAGGCAGCCTTTGCAAATACGGAGCGATATAATTAGCTCGAGTGTTTCAACCGATATGCTGCTTCTCCATACTGTAATTTATTTGAGACGGAATTGGTGGCCCGCGCATCATTATACAGCATCAGCAACTTCTGTGCCGCTGCCACAACTTCCCCGCACTCGCACTGCTAGGTTGTCAAACTCGCACACGAGCCGCAATCGTTTCCCGCGTACCTCGATCATTTCTGGGCCGAGCACGGACTCGACTGCGAGTGTTACGGCGCGAAGGCAGATCTCGATCGCTGATTCTTCACGGCTGGTCGATGCAAGAAGCCCGCGTGGAAATCCTTGTCCGTCGCGCTCAGTGGGGTACGATGAGCTCTTCTCAGCTTCCCGTGCCAATGAGCACCGAAGACTCTCGCACCGCTGGTCACGGGCGTGCTCTTGGTGTGGAGGATGCGCCAGTGCACTCAATTTCTCGACGCAGTTCGAGACGAACATCGAGTCACCAAGGAACGTCGGAACTGGCACCGCAAACAACCCAAACACGTCGGAGATCGTCGATAAGTGCACCTCGTAGCTAAAATCGCTTGAGCTCTGCCACACGAACAGCATACGCTTCAGCCATGAGTCGCCCCAGCGCAAGGGACTGGGCATCATCTGCGTAATTTCGCGTAGCAGCGGTCGGCGAACGATGCACGTCACTGAGGCGGACCCCTCAACTAGACGATCCAAAGAACCTGCAGACAAACATGAAGAGTAAATATAAGAAGCGTACCAACGAGTGGAATGTGCGAAAGAAACTGTAGGCATACCAACTCGCAGCCGCTGGAACAACGCCAGCATCTCGGCTGCACTGCAGTTCTTGAACAGGTTAGCGAGCGCGTCAAACGTGATGTTATCAGCGGCATTCGCTTCGGTCGAGAAGATCTGTCTCATCGCGTCTTCGTCGAGCGCGTCCTTGCCCAGCGCCTGCTGAAACGAGTTGAATTCCTGGTATACGCCATCCCAAAGTCATCTAACTGAACCGAGTGATGTTCCGACACGAGAGCGTGAGCAGACACCTGAAGGTTCCAATCGCCACTCTTGTCGACGTCAAACCTCTCAAATTCCGACCGGAGCAAGCTTTCTCGGCTCTCAATCTTGGTGAGACTGCACAGCAAGCGCGCCGCTTGCAAGGACGACTGCACCAGATCCTCCAGCGAGTTCGAGATCTCGCCGAGGATAAATAGACGCTGGATTTGGCTGCTAAAATCGATGGCGGAATAATCCTGCATTCGTGTCAAGGAGACAAGAGGCGTTCGTTAGTTGAATAGCTCGAACAGTGCTATGGATAGATAGTGTAGAGCTCGTTACCTCCAGCTCGCAAAACCAGTCGCGACTGAGGACGAAACACACGCGAAGCTGCTTCAGTAGTGGCAGCCGGGTATTGTTGGAACTCTGTGTGGATTCTCCAACAGACACTAATCTCAACGGGCATGAGTTGGCTTGCATCACGAGAGCTCACGTGTGCGACAGCATGCAAGCAATGAATTGCTGTCGTCGTACCTCGAACAGCTCGCCAAATGTCGGGTAATGCCGCCAGCACGTCTTTATGCCCAAGAAACCGCTCCACCGATGCAGTGAGGTCCATCGCGTCTTCAACTAACAATATAAATCATCAGCAGACGTCCTTCGTGCTCTGTCCAGCAGACAAGCGAGTTACTTGCGCATGGCACCTACTGGGAATATCATTCCGTAAAGTAAAGCACGCGATAAGACGCATGCCGCTGTCTTCGTCATCCAGATCTTCGCTCACAGGATCGTCGGCATCGACAAGCGCCGTTTCTGGCGGGTGAAGTCCGACTCTGAACTTGATTGTCTCGTTGGTCGTCTTGTTCTTCTGGTTGGTTGTACGAGAGGCTTGCTCGGCCATGTTTGTCGCGATTGAGTCCGCAACCACACCGACTCGGACATTGACGCTCCAGTTGAGCTCTGCATCGTCTTGCAGTACTCCCAGGGAGAACCTATTTGGGTCATTAGGCCCTCTGTCTGCTTTTGCACGAGCACGACCGCGCATTGCTCGAGTCTCAACCCCTGCGAGATCACTGTTTAGCCTAGAGAGAAACCTGTTCGCCTGGTTGGTTGCGAAGCGCGCTGCTCGTTGCCAAAATGGAACTTGATCGTCTTGCCAGTTAGCGTGGAGCCAAGTACTCATGGCACGAAAGAGTTCTCCGCATCGCACGAGCCCAAACTGGTCCACCGACATCTTGCTCACAAGTCTTTGGGACTAACAGACAGGCACAAACCCAAAGTACTTCAGTCAAATTGCCTTCACGAGTCACAGCTCAGTGCCTTTACCTCAGTGTCTGAGATTGAAATGCCTCCGTCTGAAATACGGGTCACAAGCCGCTGAACGGTTGTTGCATCAACGTACTTCTTGATCTCACTGGGATTAACGGCAGCAACCACAGCGTCGCCTTTGGTTAGCGTTCGAGAAGACTCGGAAGGGGCTGCGCTTCGTGTGCTCGGCTGAACAGGACACACGAGATTCTGCAACTTGCGGATTAAAACATCGATTGAAGCCGGGGCCCTTGGCCTTGCTGCACCGCCGCGTTCACTCGCTCCGACCCCAGGTAATGGGATCATCAAAGCGCTTCCAGCTTTCGTTCGCTCGTCTGTCCGATGGAAATCAGTGCAACCAATGAACTCAGCATGCGCAATGTGATCGGGCATATGAGTTCGCTACTCGTACCTGGTGCGCCAACTCGAGCAGTTTGCAGATCAAGGAGCGCCATACGACTCAGGAGCTTCGCCTGTTGGATCAGGAGCTCTTCAGATGTACCAGCACCCTACATCCAAATAGATCGACCGTCGAGGCTATAAGATTTCTGCTCCACAAAGCCGTTGGACTGCGATGGAGTCTCGAGCTTACACCCTCAAGGTCGTTCATGAAGAACAGGATCTCGGCGTCCACCAACGCCTTGTCTACGATACTTTGGCGTGACATCTCCTGCTCCTCCCCCATCAGCCCTGAAGTTTAACCATTGCAGCCAGGTCTTGCTAGTTTTATGAGCTTATGCGGCGTGGCGAAAGAAATTGTCGTGCACGTACGTCGCACTAGAGGCTTCACCGTGTCGCGGTGGGGCTCCGGTAGCATCGTGAACATGGCCAGCCCGCGCGCCGCGGCGCTGAGTACAATCGTAAGCTCGCATCGGTTCAGTGTCTTGCACCCCCCGTTCTCCAGCAAGCTCATCAGGACTGGGGAGGATCAAAGGACAATGCACACAACCCCGTTAGTAAATATGCTCTCACCGGCCAATGTATCGCTCTTGTCAAGCCACACAGTCAAGTTTCTGGGCCTTCTTGGCGTCGACCACGAGCGCGAGGCCGCTGAAGAAGTCGATAGCCGCGATCTTGCAGCGCCGCTTGTGGTCGAGCGCTGCGAACATGGCCAAGAACTCGGTTTTGCCCGCCGACGGACACAGCGGGGCGGCGATCGCGTGGAACGCGGAGAACGTGAGGAAGTACTGCGCCTCCGGCTCGTTGCGTCGCCGCCGCACCTCCTGCTGGAAGCGCACACGCAGCTGCTCCAGCTCGGCCCACGCGCGCGGCACCAGCGGCCGCACCTGGCGCCGCAGCCCGCCGCCCTTGGACTGGCTGCTGCCCATACCGGTCCAGTCGCGCCTTTCTTGGGCTCGAGCGAAACAAAAAGTGCCTCAAGAGTCGCCGTGACCGCCTTTCCCTTACAAAAAGCAGCATAGACGCTCGGTTGCCCCTGCATGCTGAAGTTTGTGTCCAACACGTTGTGGGCTTACCCAACTACCGTTGTTGATCCGAATAGAGCGCCACTTGCTTCCCCCCAAGAACACAAGGAAGAAGAAGAAAATCCAACACCTCCGACCGACGCGGCACTACAAGTCAAGGCTGGTGCGACGGCGACCCAGATCGCGAGTGCCCACGATGGAGAACAAGTTCATCCCGCAGGCGATCGAGATCGTCTCGCAGGCCATCGCTGAGGACAACAACAAAAACTACAAGGAGGCCTTCCACCTCTACAAGAAGGCGCTGGACCACTTCATCATCGGCGTCAAATGTGCGCGCCCTTTTCTGACTCCCTACGAAGCGAGGAGGGGCGCACGTTGGTCTAATCATTGTATGCGTGCGGATACGCTACGCAGATGAGAAGAACCCGACGTCACGCGACATCATCATGCAGCGCGTGGAAGGGTACATGTCCCGCGCCGAGCAACTGCGCGAGCAGCTCGAGCGGCAGAACGCGCCGCGCGCCGTCGCCGCCGCCGCCGACGTTGACAAGTGCGTGTGGTGAACGCGCGCATTAGCTCATGCAAGTGAAGTATTTAACAATGTGTGTTGCTGTGTAACAGGGGCGAGCGGAGCGATGAGGAGGAGACGGACGCAGAGACCGCGAAGCTCCGGGGCTCGCTTGCCTGTGCGTTGCCCTGTCAACTCCCTTGTTTGCTTTGATATCGCTTGCTAACTGATGTTGGAACGATCACACTCTCACTGCAGCCGCGGTCGTCTCGGAGAAGCCGAACGTCAAGTGGGACGACGTCGCCGGCCTCGACCAGGCGAAAGAGGCGCTCAAAGAAGCCGTGATCCTGCCCGCTCGGTTTCCGCAGCTCTTCACGGGTAAGCGGCGTCCGTGGAAGGGCATTCTTCTGTACGGGGTGCGTTTTGCTATCACTTGCATGTGTGTTCGCGTTTGATGTTCACGATTGAGCGCTAACATACCTCTGCTTGAAGCCACCGGGTACCGGTAAGTCGTACCTCGCACAGGCAGTGGCGACCGAGGCAGACGCCACGTTCTTCGCCGTGTCCTCGTCGAGCCTTGTGTCCAAGTGGCAGGGCGAGAGCGAAAAGTAAGTGTGTATCTGTCAGTGATGTCTGTGAAGCACGAAACTGACTAATGTGCACCACCACCACCGCACAGGCTCGTGAAGAACCTATTCGACATGGCTCGTGAGCGCAAGCCGGCGATCATCTTCATCGATGAAATCGACTCGCTGTGCTCGAACCGATCGGAAGGCGAGAGCGACTCAACGCGGCGCATCAAGACCGAGTTCCTGGTGCAAATGCAGGGGGTGGGAAATTCGCACGACGGAATTCTCGTGCTTGGTGCGACGAACGTGCCGTGGGAGCTCGATCCAGCAATGCGCCGACGGTAAGCTTGATGGTACTTCGACGCCCGGTCTTTTGGCTTCACACCTAATGTGTTCGTCATTGACTGTTGCCGCAATGTTCAGATTCGAAAAGCGCATTTACATCCCGCTTCCTGAGGCGCATGCCCGGAAGTCGATGCTGAAAATCCACCTCGGAGACACGCCAAATGCATTGACGGACGAGAACTTCCAGACCGTTGCCGAGAAGACCGAGGGGTACACTGATTTACCTTTGTGTGGCGTCCCTGGTTTGCCTCGTCATGACTTACAGCGAATGCGGTCATTTCATTGTCATAACGCAGGTGCTCAGGCTCTGATATTTCGGTCCTAGTTCGCGAAGCGTTGATGGAACCGCTTCGGATGTGTCAGCAAGCGCGGTTCTTCACCCGCGTACGTTGTGCTCCAGCTCTATGACTTTGTAATTTCCTCATGATATGACTTTCCTACGTCTGACATGGATGTTTGCGATGCCAACTGATCTGCATAGTGTGATGAGAAGGCTCACCCCACCCGCAATGGGGCCTATGTCACGCCGTGTGAAGACGATCCACCATGCGCGTATTGCCACATGAAGCTCTCGAGTTGCCCGACTAAATGCGCCGAGTGCCTGGCACCGTGCCGACGATGCGGAGCCCTTCGCATGCGTCTGTACGACTTGCCGGAGCGTGGCTTCTCGGACGACAAGCTCCGTCCGCCGATGATTTCGATGGTGAGATCCCTGGCCGTTGTGTCTTGTTGTGTTCAACCCAATCTGACGCTTGTATGGTCTGTAGAATGACTTCAAGCGCGTCATGGAGCATTCGGTCTCGTCGGTCGCGCCCGAAGAGCTGAATCGATTTGTGAAGTGGACGCAGGAGTTTGGCCAGGAGGGATAGATCTATATTTTTGCTCTTGCGAGCTTGCTTTGGGCTGCGCAGGGTTCTTCCCAGATCCGAAAGGTATACATATCACACTGCAACACCCCTACGGCTGCTTGGCGATCGTGCTGACCAGGGTGTCGAGCTCCACCGCGGGGAAATGGTAGTTCTCGTTGCAGAAGTGGCAGGTCAAGTCCACGCCCGCGTCGCCCACCTCCGACGCGACGCGCTTCAACTCGCTCACACCAAGCTGCTGCAAGCGGGCGGCAAACCCATCGCGCGAGCAGCGGCAGAAGAAGTCGAGCGGCAGCTTCCTGCAGTTGTGCTCGTCGATCGACGCGTCCGGGATGAGCTTGTTCAGGTAGTCGACCAGGTCCTCGTTGACCGTCAGCTCATGCGCTCGGAACGGGTGGGCGTCGAAGCGCAGATCTTCCAACTCGTAGCGCCGCTCGTGGGGCACGGCGTCCGGCATCTTCTGCACGATGAAGCCGCAACATCGCGCGTGCGCGTCGTCCGTCACGTCGCTGTCGATGCGGACAATGGTCGGCACCTGCTCGGACACGTCGAAGAAGCTCTGCCAGTCGAGCTCCGGCACGCCGAAGGACTCGATGGTCGTCTCGTACGGCTTGTTCGCGCCATACAGGACCTTGGACACCTGCATGCTTCCTGCATGTGCTGTTAGCAAAGGTTGAGAATGGCGCGCATGCATCACGGCTACGAACCTCGGTGCGGCTTGCCCAGCAGCTCCAGGTCGGCGTACTCGGCGCGGCCGCGCACCTGATCGACGCCAACAAGTCAGCCTGACGACAAACATGACGTTCTAAGACTCCGACGGACGTACCTCGCCGACCGCCATGGCCTCGGCGTAGATCTCGCGGATGGCGGGCGAGCGCACCGTGAGCTTGACGCGCTCCTCGCCCTTGAAGAAGGCGCTGAACATGACGGTACCGGCCATGTACTCGGCCCACAGGCGCGCGCCCTCGGACGCGGCGGGCAGCGCCCAGCGCCTCGTCGCCTCGTCCACCGTCTTGCGCGCCATTACGCCGGCGACGCGCAGGTTGCCGACATGGCAGCGCAGCACCACGTCGCGTAGCGGCCGCTTCCACATCCTCGTCTCGGTTCCCAACTCCCCATCCAACACTTAGACGATGGTGGCGGAACTCATTAGTGTGCACCACATGCATTTAGGACACGCCACCCTAGGTCAGGACGCGGCGCTCTTGCGCTGGAGCATGAGACGACGCTCAAGCTGCTGCATGCGCACGCGGTCCCTCTCCTGCCGCTGTAGGATGCGCCACTGCTTGCGGCACGCGGACGAGCTGGTCTCCGACGGCAGGTTCTGCGCTTTCTTGGTCGCCGGGTCGATTCCCGCGACGTTCGACTTGGTGGATGGCGGGAACTGGGAGAAAACGGACTCCACGCCAATAGCACCAGGGAGCGAAGGCGACGCCGCTGAAGGACTGGGCTTGCTGCTGCGTGCGCTGACAGCTTCTGCACAGCGAGTGACTTGGTGCCAGACGCTCAGTAATGTTCTCTTCATGGGCTCGTCGGCCGCGAACCGCTCGTCGCAGACGGGCGAGTGCTCCCTGGTCTTGCACCCGACGATCGCAACCTCGTCCACGTTGAAGACGCGGGAGCCGCAGCACGAGTACTTGGCCTCGGTCCCCTGATCCACGGTGGACCCCGGGTGGTACGCGCACCTTGTCCATTCGAGGTACGTGCACCTGGAGCGGCAGCTACTGCAGTCGAACCAGTTGGTCGCCGCCCAGATGTACCAGTAGACTCCGGTCCAGCTCACCGCTCGGTCGCTGGTGAGCTCGCGAAGGAAGGTGTCAAGCTGCCACCCCAAGCTCGGCTGGTGCTGCGCCAACAGCTCGCCGTGGAGTCCAATCGTCTGCTTGTTCTTTCGGCAGCCAGGCAGCTGACTGGCGGCTTGCGTCACGTAGACGGCATCGCAGCACGCGCACAGCTCGAGGTCGCGCATCGACTTGACGAGGCTGTCGACCTTGTTGCGCTGGAGTTTGGACAGGATCTTGTCCTTGGGGTCCTGCAGCTTGTGTAGCTGGTCCGCGTTGCACTTGTCGGCAATCCTGGCGATGCTCGCGTCCGACAGGCAGGAGAGGTCGACGCGCAGCAGCACGAATTCCTGCAGCCGGCTGGAGATGAAGCGCGCGCACTCGTCCACGAGGGCCTCCATCTGCAGGAACTCGGAGGATACGAGGATGGACGCGATGTTGTCGAGCGATAGCCGCGGGTGCCAGTCGATCTCCTGCCGGTGGTGCATGTACTCGACCAGCAGCTCGAAGATCTCAACGTCGCAGTGCACCGAGATGTCGATCTCGTCCAGCTCGTTGCTGTCCGTCAGGAAGGCACGGAAGTAGCGCATATTGTCCAGCAGCACCCCGCGCGTGCACGTAAAGTCCCGCGACGTCTTGTGGAACTCGTCGAACACGTGGATCACCACGTGCCGCGCCGGCGTCAGCGCCTGCAGCCGCCCCGCCGCCGTCGCCATCTTCCCGGTGGTAATAGCCACGTTTAGTATTGAAGGGAAGTACTGTGCGCTCCGCCAAGCGACGTTTCAAAAAGTGTAGGTCGTGAAAGTGACGTTCACAAATTATAAAGTCATTGGGTGTCCACAGTACGCCTCCCAAGATGAGGTTTTATTCCCCCTCCCATGGCCCTTCCTTCCTTTTTTTCCTTCTCCTCGCCCGCCTCTACTGTGCATTTGGGTGGGAAGGGGATCTAGCGCGGGGTGGCAAGAGAAAAACCTCGCGCGCGAGGTTCTGGAAGAGACTGGAAGGGCGAGTGAGTTCTTCCCCACTCAAAGAAGCTCGCGGGCTCTCGAGAGAAGAGAACCAACTCGCAAGTCGCCGCCCTCTGTCCGCTCGCGCCCAGCCAGCCAGCCATGTCGTTCCCCACGGGCCGCGCGCCCGAGCGCAAGAACTACTTCAAGAAGACCATCGACGCTGATGAGGCGCGGCGCGGGCGCATGGAGACCACGGTACAGATCCGCAAGAACATCAAGGACCGCATGAACCAGCGCCGGCGCATGGTGCGATCGATTGATGGAGTGATCGGACGCCTTGTTGAGACCACTGAACTGACGTTGGGCTGCTATTATGGCGCAGGGAGAGGTGGAGGTGCCTGCTGGAGCGCCCGCCCTGGGCGGTGACGCGGCCGGCGAGGTGTCGCTGGTGCAGCGGGTGCGTATCTGTCGATGAGTCGCGCTGGCGGGTGGCGAAGAGGAACCTGACGGGCGTGTTTTGTATGCGGACGATGCCGTAGCTGGCGGAGCTGCCTAGGATGGTGGAGGGTGTGCAGTCGCAGGACCCGACGGTGCAGCTGGAGGCCGTGACCAAGTTCCGCAAGCTGCTTTCGATCGGTGAGCGAAGTCGCCTGCGTTGATTTCAACTCACAACGACTGTGTGCTGACCAACCCGTGCTACGTCTCACAGAGCGCAACCCGCCGATCCGCGAGGTGATCGAGACAGGCGTCGTGCCGCTCTTCGTGCAGTTCCTGCAGCGCGAGGACTTCCCGACGCTACAATTCGAGGCGGCATGGGCGCTGACCAACATTGCGTCGGGCACCTCCGCCGACACGGAGGTCGTCATCAGTCACGGCGCGGTGCCGATCTTCGTGCAGCTGCTTCTGTCGCCCAACGACGACGTCCGCGAGCAGGCGGTCTGGGCCCTGGGTAACATTGCCGGCGACTCGATCGAGTGCCGCGACATGGTCCTTCAGTGCGGCGCCCTGCGCCCGCTCATGCAGCAGCTGACGGAGAACGCCAAGCCCACGATGCTGCGCAACGCGACGTGGACGCTTTCGAACTTCTGCCGCGGCAAGCCCCAGCCACAGTTCGAGCTGGTGGCGCCGGCGCTCCCAACGCTGGGCCAGCTCATCTACACGCACGACGAGGAGGTGCTGACGGACGCGTGCTGGGCACTGTCGTACCTTTCGGACGGCTCGAACGAGAAGATCCAGGCGGTGATCGAGGCGGGCGTCTGCCGGCGCATCGTCGAGCTGCTGATGCACCACTCGCCGTCGGTGCAGACCCCTGCGCTCCGCACGGTCGGCAACATTGTCACCGGCGACGACATTCAGACGCAGGTGATTATCAACCTGAACGCGCTGCCCTGCCTGCGTGCGCTGCTGGAGAGCCCGAAGAAGGGCATCCGCAAGGAGGCGTGCTGGACGCTGTCGAACATCACGGCCGGCAACCAGGAACAGATCCAGTGCATCGTGGACGCCGATATCTTCGCGACGCTCATCAACTTTCTGTCTACGGCCGAGTTTGACATCCGGAAGGAGGCGGCGTGGGCCGTCTCGAACGCCACGTCGGGCGGTTCCCCCGAGCAGATTATGCATCTCGTCCAGCTTGGTACGTAGGCTGAAGGGTGATATGTGTTGTTGGTGTTGTCTTGCTGATTCGGATGCTATGTGAATGCAGGATGCATCAAGCCGCTGTGTGATCTGCTGGAGGTCAAGGATGCCAAGGTGGTGATCGTCGCGCTGGAGGGTCTGGAGAACATCCTGCGCGTCGGCGAGCAGCAGAAGACGGGCGAGTTCAACGAGATCGCCACGCTGATCGACGAAGCGGACGGCGTCAACAAGATCCAGTCGCTGCAATACCACGCCAACGAGGGTGAGTCCGCGTTGCGGCTGTAGTATCGATGTGCGAGGGTGGAGTGGCTGACGCTTGCGCCGTGTGACGAACAGACATTTACATGAAGTCGATGAAGATCGTCGAAGCCTACTTCAACGGCGAGGAGGACGCCGAGGATAGCTTAGCGCCGGATACGGACGCGAACGCGCAGCAGTTCCAGTTCGGCGCCACGGGCGACCAGCCCAATCTGTTCCAGTTCGGTGGAAACTAGATGTGGCGGTGCGGAAGGAGTAGTGACGTCGAGCGGCCGGGCGGGCAATGGCGGAGACGTGGAGGAGCAGGAAGAGCGCCTGTCAGTGGAGGAGAGGACGCAAGGAAGAGAAGAGAGGAATGAATTCTGTATTGCCGTCGGTCGGTCGAGACAGAGGCGGTTTGTCAGTCGCTCGGTTGCATTGCTTTCATACTCGTTCAAGTGACTACCGGGAAGTCAAAAGTGTTGAATAGCGAATCCTCAGTCAGAACGCAAAAAGAGGCGGCGGAACATGGGCAACCAGCTCAACTGCCTCGCGAAGTGTCACGCGTCCCACGAGAGCCAACAACGACTGCTGGCGCTGCAGAAAGGTGCGTGAAGGAGTAGGAAAGGTCTCTGTGCGGCTGCCGAGTGGCTGTGGGACCGCTCGGGCACCATGAAGCGCCATAAACTCGTGTCGTCTGACTCGTGCCTCGGTGACCAGGAGCGTACTTCACGCGGAAAAAGCAGGTGCTGGGGCTCATCACGGGCTCGGAGAGGATCCACCTCCGCCTCAGCTCGGATGAGCAGAGGTATGCGAGCGCTCTGCAGCTCTAGGCTGTCCATCGTTCTCCTATTTGGCTCACTCATCCATCGGTATCGGCGCCTGCTCCTCGCAGTTTGCTCTGGAAGGTGCACGACTCCATCAAGGACCCCGCGAAGATCGACCTGAGTGCTATCAACGTCGTTCAAGCCCAAGGTACGAGCGCCTAAACGCTTCGCACTACTACAAGAGCCATTGGGTGACCGATTGGCGTGCCGGCAGCTGCGCTGGGGCTCAGCATCACGTCCCGGAAGGGTGACACGTTGCTGGAGGTGGAGGCCGAGAGCGCGGCCGTCCGCGACGAGTGGGTGACGAGTCTGCAGTTCCTGTGCGAGGGCAACGGCGCGGCGGAAGAGAAGGCGGCCGAGGCCGAGTCCAAGCTCAAGTTCCGCAAGGTCCTAGAGGACCGCGCGCAGAAGCAGGCGTACTGGGCCAAGCGCACGCAGGAGCTCGAGGACCGCAAGCGCGACGCCGAGGAGCGCAAGAAGCGCTTCACGGGCGCCGGCATGAAGTACACGGCGCTGGCCATGAGCAGCCGCGCGTCGAGCGCGACTACGGCAGCGTCCGAGGCCGAGCAGTGAGCTGTGTCCCACGTGAATGTCGTGTTGCAGGGTGGTTTAGTGCGAGGAAGTCGTGTAAATTGGACAACTTTAGCAGGACAAAGGCTTTTACGCAGTCAAAACCTGACCGAGAGCGCAATTGGAGACCTGAAGATGGCGGCGATCGAGCGCATCGGCGAGCGGCTCCTGGTGTCCGCAGGAGAGCGCCTTGTGAGCGCAGAACGGGTCAATGCTGCTCTTCTAGTTCAGCGTCTGAGTCACGTGCTCGGTGGGTACGCGCAGGTGATTTGCGTCTGCGCCGACGGCCGCGACCCGGACGCGCGGGTGCTGGGCGACGCGCTCAAGCGGATCGCGCTCATCAAGCTTCAGATGAGCCCCAAGGTTGACCAGACGGCATCTACTGCTACTATGCTAAGCAAGTAGTGACTGTTGTTATACGAATCTGTGTGACTCCCAGCACGAGATCGCGATCGCCGCCGTTGTTCAAGCCACGACGCATCTTCGCATCGTGCAGGAAGTGAGTGTTGAGTCGCAAATCTACCCGGCCTTGCGTCCTGACCCTCAAAGCTCTGCTGTTTGCAGTTCAGTCGAGATTCCGCCGCAGTGGAGCACGCACTCGATGAGACGATGCGCTCCCAGGACGGCTCCCTCATTGACACGCTGCCCATGGACGCTCTGCTCGGAGACGCCGCGCGCTATTTCAGCCACTGCGATGCTGTTGATGGCGCGAATGAGGTGTGTGGTGCGGCATGTTAGGTGATTGAAGTCAGCACGGGGATGACGCACGCCATGCGATGTGTGATCTACAGAATACGGTACCGCCCACGAGCTACCGACTGCTGGTTGTCGTTCGGCAGAGCCGACAGGTGAGTACGCGAGTTGTGGGCTTTAGTGCTCATAGGTCTAACAGCGGTTGGTCGCATGAGCAGGTCCCGCACATTGACGCCAAGCGAGCCGGGCTCGCCGATGCGTTCCTCGCCAACTCGCGCTTCACCTTGGACGTTGTCTACTGGCACCTCAACGACTCCATCGAGCAAGCGCAGGTATGATCGCACACAGTCATTGGCTTGCCGTCGCTTGTTGGATGCACTCAACTGACCGCAACTCGCTGGTTCGCAGGACGTGTTCGATCAGCTCTGCACCTTCGACAGCAACGACCCGCTCGCCAACTTTTACTTCACAGAAGTTGGCGACTCGCTCGAGCGTCTGCATCAGGTGAGTCCCGCACATGCAGCAACCGCCTTGCCCTTGACAAACCTCGGATGGAACACCAGTCTCCCTCATAAATTTACTGTCCCGTTACTTGGGTGGCAACAGGTTCTCGTGTTGATGCTATCGAACCCGGGGCATCGCACGGGCCAAGACACGGCGGAGCAACTGTTGTGGTCGGCGTTCTCGCCAAGCCAGTCGGTCGAATCGGGAGCGCGCTGAGAAGATGTACACGCTCGTGATCGATAAATAAATTACAGACCTACCGCTGCTCGCTGGAAGTCGGCTGCTGCCTAGTGGACGCAGCGGAATGCCCAGCGATCTAGGGGCAGTCCGCAAAAAAGTCCGAGATCCCTTCGTTCTCGTCCAGGTTGAAGCTGAAATCCGGGTCCGTCTACTCATCCAACCACCGAATAAAGCCATCATCAGTTCAAATGCTGAGTGGCTATCACACAACATGAACAAAGAGGATCTCACCTTGAGTGGGGCGAGCTTGAACAGGCCAGAATCAGAATCGTACGACTTCTAGAGCGCGGGGTCGAAGACGCACAGGTTAGTAACCGAATAGGCGACACAACTCGTTCGTCCCCACCAACAGTTCGTACCTGGTCCATCGCCGACGATGGGCCGTTCGCAGACGCACTTGACCCAGACTCTAGCCCAGAGCCTTCCGACTCTGCCTGTTCGTCTGTCGTTCGCCGAACTAAATATACATCCACTGGTCCGTCTGGAGTTGATTTGATCCAACATGGGAAGCATCGTCAGTTGTTTTCCACACACTGAGAGCCATCGTTATTGGAATGGGTGTCATACCTGTCGACTTGAGGAATATCTGGAACCGGCGCTGACCTGGGGGCATGCCTTCGTCTGGGTCTGGTACCTCGAGGGTTGTTCCCGGCGGCGCTTTGATGGCCATGACGCTCTGGTCTGCGAAGCTTTCTTGTCGCCTCATGTCGTCGTGCGTGATGTAGCAAAGATTCTCGAAGCTCCCCTTGTCGAAGGCTTCCTCCTCGTACAGCCGCTTGATGCTCTGGCCCACGGTCTTGATATGCTGGTCGTACTTTGATTCCTCATTCACCAGGTCCGCTATCGTCTGTGCGAGGTCGGCATCGTGGAAACTCTCACCAATACTTAGCGCACCGTTATTGCCTCTGTCAGAGCGGTCAAAAAGCCATTAAATAAGCTAGGTTAGTAGCTCTTCATCATGCACGATGGGTGCACAACGGTCAGTTACCGCACTTACTTCCAGTGGATGTTGTTCTTGGATGTCTTCTCGATCAGACCGATCCCTTCCAGCACATTGGTGATGTCGTAAATGCGGCGCTTCTGCATTGCATTCAACGCCAGCAAACACGAACACGGTAAGAGATTAGTCAGGAGTCCATCACAATGAGAACCCAGACCGAAATATTGGCGCTTGAACGCACCTGCACTCCCAGCGACTCGGCCGCGCTGTTCAGGTCTAAATCCTTGCTCGGCGACGACTGGATCAGCTCCACAAACTTCTTTGTCAGCAAGCCCAGTGAGCTGTCATATCGGCTGCTATTCGCCGGCGACGGCTTGGAGTTGGGCACTGCCATCCATAGCACGACGCACATACCGGTTAGCGACGGTCACCTGACTCGAGAAGCAGACACCTCACGCCAATCCCGTGCATTCCCACCTCCTCGAGCGCTGGGACTGGGCGACTGCAGCTTCGAGTGGTCGGCGGCCGCGGAGGTGGCGATCGTGAGCGCGTCGGCGGGCAGCGGCGAGGTGGCATCGTGCCGCACCTTGCTGCGCTTGATCTTGCGCTTGAGCTCTTCGTTCGAGACGCGCGCCTTGGCCATGGTGGTGGCTGCGGCCGGCGGTCCCGCGTCTCGCTGCTCGCTCTTGGCGCCTAGAGGCTTCGTGCGGGCTCCGGGGATGGAGGAGGGCGACGACTGTGCTGCTTTCTCCCGGTCCGGAGCCTGCCTGCTTTCCCTTGCTTCCCGTCCTTTCCGCTTGCACCTCCCCACACAAAGGCGAAGTGTGCCAAAAAGGGGGAAGGCGACACTCGGTATCCCTTTACTCAGGTCAGTACATTCGGTATTCTATTCGGCAGAATTAAAACCTCAACCGGTTTTCCAGATGGATATATCGGGTTTGGCAGGGAATCGCATCCACACGCGGTCGACAGACACATCATCACCGCATCGTTCCATTCGACCGGGAACCGACCGCCAAGCAGACACCGCCGGGAGTCGACCATGGGCGCCGCCAACTCGAGTAGCGCCGCGCCGCCGCGCAAGGACTCAGAGGACGACGAGCTCGTGCTGAACGGTGGGGGTCGCGGTGTAGTGATTTTCTCTTTTACTATGGCGACTAAACGACTCACCGAGCGCGCTGTCTCCTGCTGGCGAACAATCTAGATGTACACATTGAGACCGGGGACCAGAACGCGGTCAAGAACCTACTGGACGACACCATCACGGAGATCTTCCAGGAGAAGAAGGAGTTCGCGATCCAGTACGGCTGGGACAACGCCAAGCTGCTGCTCATGCTCTTCGCGTGCGCCATCGCAGCGGTAGCGCACTTCTACAAGAGCCCCGCCATCTCGGAGCGGGTCCTAATTTATTCCTGCGTCGGAGTGTGAGTTGCTAGTGTGCGCGCGGTCCATCGACAGACGGAGCTGTACTAACGACGACGTATTCCCGCTGCTGCAGCTTTTTCGTGGTGCACGCGCTGCTCCTCGCCTACAGTGTCCTCGTGGAGAAGGACGTGCTGCTGCGGATGAGTCGGACGGTAAAACACATGACTGCTTGAGCGCTTTGTATTGTGTCAACCAGCAGCTGACGCAATTATTACGGGACAACCAGGGCGAGAAGAAGACGCCCTCGGTGCTGGTGAAGACTGCCTTCCCGTTCGCGGACTCACACTTCACCGTTGCCATCCAGTACGACGCCAAGGACGAGCGCCCGGTCAAGGTCGAGCTGTACGTCGGGCGGTACTTCGACAAGGAGGGATACTTCCACAAGGAGAACTTCACCAAGGACGTTGAGACTATCTTGTCGCGTTTCGAGAAGAGATGCAAGCAGCAGTGAGCAAAACGGGGAGAGCGGCTATCCTCACGGCGGTCGTCATTCGTGTGCGCGGGGCACGGCGACTAGACGTTCTCGGCTTCCGGGTTCTTGTACGCCACCATGGTGTCGACCTTGTGAATCTGCGTGCGCATAGTCGTTAACGTCAGGACAAACAGTCAATTGAGTTTTCCGTCTTTTGTGCGCGTACCTTTGTCGAGAACGACCGCAGCCGCACTTCGGCCGAGTCTTTGATGTAGCGCGGGTCCGACTCCTCCCACAGCGCCGGCACCTCCGAGTTTTTGTCCGTGTAAACAAGCAAGTCGAACGCACACTGCTCCTCCAGGAGCGGCAGGAAGGACACGCTCGCCGTGATTTGCCGAATGATCGCCTGGATCTCTGACATGATCTCCTTCTTCGGCTTGGACGCCGTCGCCCTGCCAAACAGTCGCGCCGTTAACGTCCGATAAGCACTACCCACAGCCCAGCGTGGAGAAAAGCAGCATGCGTACGTCTGATCGCCACCCTGTTCGGCGTGAACCTCGAACGCCCACCGCTCCAGTACCTCTTGGGTCTCAATGCCCGTCACGACCAGCACCAGCTTTTGCACTTCGCCATTGACCAGCCAATCTGCGGCGCATTCACGCGAACGTCAGCTACGACGCGGGACGAAGCAAATTGCCACATCAACTCTAGAGCCCCTACTGGAGAGTTGCCGCAGGAAGTTGTCGAAGAAGTCGTTCAGCTTCTCATCGGCGGTGACGAGCATGTTGAGCCCGTACTTCTGGACCTGCTTGAAGCTCTCGGGCGGGTAAATACCGCGCTGATATAGGATGCTGGCCATCCACGCAGTCGACCGGTCGGTCATTCAAGAAGCGTGTTAGTCAAGCTGTTAGGTGATTGCACGCACAGAACGGGATGCCCACGCGCACCTGTTGATGCTGTACGCGAAGAACTCAGTGACCAGCTCCGTCGAGCCCTTGAGCGTGATCACGTTCTCCGAAAGCTGGGACGTCGCCTGCGATCGCCATACTCATAACAACCGTCAGGTTAATCAACCAGACGCACTTTCAGGCGGTGGCCGCCATGGCTGCGGCTGGAGCAGCGCAGAATGAGAGCAGACGCAGCGGTGGACCCGCGCCGACGCACCATTTTCGCCGTTGCTCCAATTCGCAAGTCAAAAGTTGCTTTCGCGGTTTTGTGCGGGAAGGAAACCCTCTCTAATCTGATGACGATCACTACTGACCATCACTCCTTGATCCAACACATTGACGTTGAACGTTGCCTTTCCCTTCCCAGTTCCGCACTTTCCGAGTCGACCAAAGACGCGCAAGACGACCGCGAGCGCTTCCTGGCGGCCAAAATGGTGTCCACCCCCGATCAGGTACTGTAGTCATAAGAACATTGGGGAATAGAGACGATGGTGGCTTGCCCTGACGCTTGCTGGCGCTGCAAGCGAGTCGACTGGCCGCAGATGGACGACAGCGACGCCGAGGACGAGGAGATCAACTTCATGGCGGTCCTGTACGACCGCAGCCAGCTCGGCGTCGCCATCTTCAATGCGCTGACTACGACGCTCAAGGTCCTGCAGATTGACGTGCGCGACGCCACGGAGTTGGGGCAGGTGCGTGGCTCAAACTGCGTGCTCGTGCGATTGCATCCCTGGTGCTGACGCTGATTGACACGGCATTGATCGATCAGGTTTTTGAACGACTACATACGCAATTTGAGGTGCACAAGGTCGTGATATCCTCTAGAAACGCGAGCGCACATGGCATGCTTCGGTTGGTCAAGCAACTCGACGAGAGGCGCGAGACTAGAACCGGCGTCACCATCCGGAAGGTACACAAGGAATTGCCAGCAAAAAATGCCTTATCGCCTTGCATTCATGCTCGAAATACTCACTTACAGCCGTGTCTTTGTAGCACTCTGGTACGTTTGTCCTCGGTCTCAGCTATAACCAAAGACACCGCTCAAACGTATCCCTTGCGGTGGCGCTCGTGGCTAGACTTCACGTTTCAGAAAGCATGCAAAATCATTGAAGGCGTGCGCATCGGGAACAACTCGGAGGAGCATCCTGCACTACCTTGCACTTCGATTCGGTGAGTATTTCTGGTGTGGCTGCTTTGTTGTGGTTTACTAACGGTAGATTTACAGCCGCGATGCGTACAAGTACATTCGGAGCTACTTCGACTTTGAGAAGGTCCAGATGATCCGAGCGACTGGAGGTAAACTGAGCGGAACAACATGCAGGTCTGATTGAATATGCTCACCAATGCAAACTGCAGGGCTGCTGGTGTACTTGACGACCGAAAAGGTACGGTGGGTTGGTGGCACATGTAAGGAACACGATATCGGAATGGCTAATACCCGTGTAGATCGGCAATCAACTGGAGGACGAACCATGTAACTTCCTTGCGGCGGTAGAGCAGGTCGCGCTCGATGGCATCATGTGCATCGACAACAACACTCTCCGATCGCTGCAGCTATTTAGCCACGTGAGTTACCCGCAGATTGAACACTCTTGGGTTCCCTTTCTGACTTGAACTTTTCTACAGGAAACACACCCGTCGCTTGTTAAGGTATGGAGGAAAAATTTCAACGACCATTAGTCGTACTCATTTCACATGATGCAGGGACACGGGCGTGGGAAAGAGGGCTTCAGGTATTCGCCTTCTGTGCATTCCAAGCCTTTCACCAGACCTAACCAACCGTGTCTACTGTAGCTTGTTCGGTCTGTTGAACAAGACTGTGACGCGAGCAGGTGGCCTCATGCTTCGACGCTGGATGCTAGCCCCACTCGTAATCCAATCACACATCGAGAAGCGCCTGGATGGGGTCGCCTTCTTCTTCGACACTCAGAACGAAGAGATTCGTCAAGTCTTGGTGAGTCTCATATCGGTCATGCGCTGTTGCTTTGAGTGTCACTAATATACTCCATCAGTTGGCCAAGCTGAAAGAATTTCGAGATGTGGAAGGGATCTTCAAACGGATCAAGAACCGCTGCGCCTCGGTCAAGGACTGGTGCAGGCTCATCTCATCCATTCAGAGCTTTACAAGTATTCAGTAAGTTCACTTCGTTGGACGGGATGGGATGTGCGTTTGTGTGGATTAACACGCTCATACCCTCCGGTTGCTCTACCAAGGGAACACGTCCGGTCTGTCGTCGAGACAAGCGGTCCAGATTCGGCCCCAGAGATCCTGGAAATGATCATTCAAGAGCGAAGCATTACCAACGTCAGTAACTTGCTGGGGAACATCATCGATTTCGACGAGAGCCTGCAAGAAGAAGCCGTTGTCATCCGAAGCGGTGTGTCAGAAGTGCTGGACGCTGCTCGTGCGCGTTACGAAGACCTCGACAATGTGGGTGCCCTTACACTATTTGCTGCTGATGACGCGCGTACATGGACTAAATTGTTTTTCGACGCGCTTCTAGGTCTTGACGGAGGTGGCATACCAAATCCAGGAATCGAACGCCAGCCTCTCATCAATCACGGTGCAGTACATTCCCCAAGTCGGCTACGTCATTTGCTGTGACTCGCCGACGACTCTGCCGGATTTCGTCTTCCAGTTCCAGGAGGACGACAACACGTTTTACTACAAGGTTGGTGAGGTCTGCGTTGTTGATTAGGGTCCACGGATCCGTCTAACTAGAACTGCTATGGTTGATAAAGGATGGGTGCTGTCGAGACTTGGATACTTCAATCGGAGACATCTTTGGTACGCTTTATCCACATTTGTGCGGTCGTGAAACTCCAGCAGTATCCTAACTCGTGCATTACTGCAGGCTACATCGTCGACGTGCAACGAGGTGATGCAACTTCTCGATGGTTTATTGCAGATCCAGCGACTCATTCATCTTGGGATTTCACGCAGAGATTCTGGAAGAGCTCATCATCACCCTGCTGGAGTACGAGACTAGCATACACGGTGAGATGATCTGGTTCCGCGTTGCATGATCTGTAGTTCTCCACAGAGCTAATCAGAATCGTATATGGTCTCCCAGAAGTAACAGACCTCGTATCGCAGGTGGACTGCCTCATTTCACTAGCACTATGTGCGCGGAATCTCAACTTCTCGAGGTTTGGCATTGCTCATTCCTTTCTCAGGTAGGATAGCCCACACCGGAATTAATTCGTTTCTACTGTCTAGGCCCAGGATCATCGAGCGCAACTGCGTAAAAGCGACGAAGGCGCGCCATCCGCTGCAGGAACTATTGGTGGATGCATACATCACCAACGACGTCGCCATGGATTCCAGTCCGCCGAATGGGTTGATCCAAATCGTAACAGGGCAAAATGGATCCGGTATGTGGTGTTTCTCCTGCCTCAGCATAGAAACTAGAAGTGTACGAGACTAACTGCGTCATCGCTTTGCCCCAGGGAAATCGGTTTACTTGAAAATGGTTGGCCTGCTCCAATACATGACACAAATTGGCTCCTTCGTCCCAGCTGAAAAAGGTAAGATGATCGATCGTGATTTCGCAAGAATTTCTGATATGAACGCGACTAAATGTTCCTTTGCAGCTGAAATAGGGTTGGTGGACAGAATTCTGACGCGAATTCACAGGTACCACCGATTTTGGTGTCATAATTCACTTCACCATGAAATCTAACGATCGTGATTCAGCCTGGAAACCGCCACAGCATCCCAAAGCTCGTTCACCATCGACTGCAACCAGGTAAATTACGCCAGCAAACAACCTGCATCTTGGAACGCTGGCTCATTTTTGTTGTGTCGTCAGATTACTCGGATGCTTCAACCGCATTCCCAAGGACGAGCGCTTTATCTGATCGATGAGTTCGGAAAAGGTATGCATTGAACCGTGATTTCGATTAACATGAAGCCACACTGTTCCTGACGCAGATTTGCACGTGTTGCAGGAACCGCGGAGCTCGATGGTGCGGCGTTGCTGGTACGCATTGCCTGTGTTGGCTGTGTCATGCCGTCTCATAAATTGTTGTAACTGGTCTCATTTGCATCGGTAACTTCCAGAGTGCAGTGATCAATCACCTAGCGACGGCCAAATCCAATGGCACGGGAAGACCGCGTGTTGTGCTAACCACACATTTCCTGGTAATCCATGCCTCCAAACGGATGCAGAAGCCTCGATATCTAATCGGAAGTGTACTATGCAGGAGATATTCCGACACAATCTGCTAGACCCAACGATCTTGCAGACCAACGAAGCCGACAAAGATCAAGGTGCCGACATTTCGCCGGTCGTGTGCATGGTTATGACATCGACCGGTGAGTCGACAACTGCGACTGAAGCTCTTGACACCACGGCTCCAGTTGTCGTTCCGCTCTACGAGCTCAGCCTTGGAATCTCCGCCCATAGCAACGCCTTTGGCTGTGCAGCAAAATGCGGTACGCTTGTGCAAACTTGGATCTGATTCGAATACACCAAGGGTATTTGTTGCGATCTGATTAACCGCGCAATGAATCCATATTGGCAGGGATTCCGACGGAGCTGATCGAGCGAGCTCAAGAAGTCCTGGAGTGCAAGACGAATGGCAAGCCAATTGTGTCGCTGCGTCGACGACAGGGTGCCGGTCCCACGCCGGACGAGCAACTACTGCAGTTCTTCGCGTCGGTAGACGACTGGTCCACTGCCACCGACGAGATGCTCGACAAGTTTCTGGCGATGGCGCGCATGGGGGACTCCGCGGGATCCGTTTGAAAATGGGCAAATAGCAACTGCCCCACAACCAGTCACGCTCGTCTGAGCTAATAGAGCAGCTCTCTTTTTCTCGTTAACGTCAAGTGTACATGTTACATGCAGAAGCGATCGCGATCTCGTCGGGTTACGGGTGATGCCATGTTGAGGCGGTCGTCGCACTGCTCACCCGCTCGTCGCGGCGTCGATGTCTGCGTTCAGAGCCTGATCAAGCGCGTCGTCGTCGTCGAACGAGTCAAGCGCGAAGTCATCCGGTGGCGGCACGTCATCGTATTCTGCGACATCAATCGCCGCATCTTCCGGACGGAGAGGCGACGGTGGTGCCCACCACGCAGATGGTGCCGCGCCAGTCTCGAGCATTTCCCGCTCCGCTTTACAGTCCCAGGCGCCCAGCGGGTCGGGGAAGTCGATGTCGTCGAAGAAGGTCGGCGTCTTGTCGTTTTGAAGCTCGCGCGCGATGTCTTCGCGGATGCCCATCATGTGTCGCGCGTCTGACAGTGGTGACGACAGTCCTCCGTATGCCGCTTCGACCTCCTGCCGTGTAATGGCCAGTGGTTAGACAAAGGCGATTGGTTTAGCCCAGAGACTATCGCGAGAAGACCCACCTCCACACCATCTGGGCGCGTGTTGGTCGTCGGCGTCGCCTTAACTGGCGTCGCACTGACTGGCGTCGCCTTGACTGGTGTCGCCTTGACTGGCGTCTTCTTCTTGCCCGACGGGGTCCTGGCCTGCAGTCCCACGTTGCCCAGACCGCCGCTCTTCTTCTTGGCAGCCGCACCGTCGCTCCCGCCCGCGTTCTTGTGACGATTCACATGGCGATTCGAGATGTCGCCCAGCACGCGCCTTTCATATCGATACACGAGCACAAGTTGGTCAGACGCAGTCGCGTGACACGTGCCCAGGCCAACGGCGTACCTGTTCTTCTTGGCGCTCTCTTTCAGGCCCTTCTTGCTCGACTTGACGTCCGAGTGGATGGTAAGCGCAGCGCGCTTGGCGCTAGGAGTGACGCTGGGCTTAAGCACGCCGCCTGTCGAGAATGCACCACCAAACGAGCGTTTATTGCCTTCGTGGTCCAGCGAAATGGTTACTTCTCCGTCCTCCCGTCCCTGGTACTGAAGCGCCGACAGCGCAGAATGGACTGCCACTGCGTACCTTTAGAGCCCAGGGCGCCGCCGCCCAGGTTCGCGTCCAGGTTCTCCTTCTGCGCGTCGAGGCTGCTGCCGTGGTGAAGCGCCTCCATCGCCGTCGCCGCCGCTGCCGCCGTCGTCGTCCGGTCTTCACTTCGCTGCTCGACGCGATTTGTTGCTGTTGATGGTATCGTGTTTTGAATTTCCAAACCGAATTGCGCTGTTTTGACCAATCGTAACGCTTATCTTAAAGAAAATGGGTCTTATATGCACCAATCATATGCACGTAAAATCTGTCACATTCGCGGCTCTAGCACCATGGTGACCAGCACTTCGGTGACGGCGATTCATGAACTGCGGGCCTACCATTCCACAGCCATGCATGCTCAAGGTTGGGCACTCGACGACGTTGTTGTATCTCTGGAAACGGGAATGAGTACTGCATCATGTGTCTTGGACTGTATAGTACAGTACTGATAGTGCACATGGAGCGATGCAGCGTCTTCTTCATCTACTTCGAAGTATTCGACTAGGACCCGCGATGCTGTTCCCAGACAACGTGTATCAAGCCGATGAGTCGATGGCGCGGTTTTTGGCAAGTCCAAACCCTTGCCAGGGTCTACTGTAGCCCCAACACGGCTTTAGACAGTGCTCCACCTGCTCAAGCGCGTATTACATCTTTACCCCTGGTTGGTCAAACTGATGCGGTGCGTCCACAGTGCAAGACACCCCAACTGAGGCGTCCCCTGCCTACATTGAAGACGATTTGTGTCCTGCATGGACTCAGGATGTAGCCGAGACGCGCCAACGCCTGGCCATCGCTATGAGAGCACGAGAGTCGCGGAAACGCACACGCTTAGCAGCATAATCATCGTCTCGACTGTATTGTCCGCCTCCTCGCCGCCCGGCCCACGATCGTCGATAATCCACTCGCTCTCGCTCCTAACCAGCGCCCGCTTGCGTCTACTGCTTGCCGCGGCCGAGGCCCTTCATCATGCGGATGACGTGGAAGTTGAGCGTCGAGCGGTGGGCCGCAGCCTGGCGCTTGGCCTAGTCGTGCACATTCAATCGCAGGTAATCGTCAGTAGGAGGTACACGATCCCTCCAGCACGGCGGGCGGGGCCAACTGGTAGCGCAGCGGCCGCCCGCCATCCACCATCCACCACCCGCGCACGCACCTTGGTTGTCATGACCTGCTCCAGGTGGCGCGCCTCGCGCTTGCACAGGTTCTCGTCGAAGTCGTTGCGCTCCAGCGCGTTCATGAAGGCCAGGAACTCGGGCTGGCCCTCGTTGCTCTCGCGCACCGTGCGCAGCGTCATGCGCTTGATGTGCTCGACCGAGATCGCCTTGCCCAGCTTCATGGTGACTGTCTGCTCGCCACTCGGTCGCAAGTCCCGCTGTCACTCCACCGGTCCATGCCGCCAGCCGCACAGCCCGCGGTCCCTTAACTAGTCTACTTGGTCCCTCGTTTAGCTCGCTAAATTAGGCATATGAACCCTTGAATTAGGATCGGCGCTGTTCGTGACTGAGTGATCGGACAAGCAAAGCAACCAGATCACCGACCGAAGCACCGTCCAGCGGACCGGCGAGGAAGATGGCGATGGCGGCGGACCCGGTGGAGCGCAGCAAGTCGCCAAGTGACCAGAAGAAGTACCGGCTGGTGACGCTGTCGAACGCACTCATGGCGCTGCTCATTTCCACCAGTGAGGTGGAGCGCCGCGCGGGCGCGCCGGACGACCATGAAGACCGCGAGGACGGCTTCTCCGACGACGAAGAGGACATGAGCGACGAGGACGACGACGACGCCGGAGGCGAGGATGAGGACGGCTTTGACGGCGAGGAGGACCACGACGGGGCGCCCAGCCGCAGGGCCGGCGCATGCCTGACCGTCGGCGTGGGCAGTTTCGCCGACCCGGAGCACCTCCCCGGTCTCGCGCACTACCTGGAGCACATGCTGTTCATGGGTGCGTCTTCCTTGCTCAATGGTCTGTTCTAATGCTGCTATTGAGCGAAATGACGAATGCGACGCGTCCTGGGCCGCAGGGAGCGAGAAGTACCCGGACGAGAACGAGTTCGAGGCCTTCCTGAGCGCGCACGGCGGGTTCAGCAACGGCGCGACGGACAACGAGATCACGAGCTACACGTTCGAGGTCGGCCCGGAGCACCTGGAGAAAGCGCTCGACATGTTCGCGCAGTTCTTCATCTCGCCGCTGATGAAGGCGGACGCCATGGAACGGGAGCTGTCGGCGATCGAGTCCGAGTTCAACCAGGCGACGCAGAGCGACCGCGTTCGCACGCAGGTACACTCCAACGAGATCCCATTGCCGCTGTCACCGTCACTCCCTGCTCACATGTCACTGTAATGATCACAGCAAGTGTTGTGCGACGTCTCGCTGCCGCACCACCCGTATCACCGATTCGGCTGGGGGAACAGGAAGAGTTTGCTTGAGCTGCCCCAGCAGGCCAACGTCAACGTCCGCGAGCAAATCCTCGCGTTCTACAACAAGTATTACTCGGCCAACATCATGAAGCTGGTGGTCTGCGGCGAGGACTCGCTGGACGATCTGGAGAAATGGGTGAGGGCGTCGTTCAGCTCGATCGCCAACAAGCAGATCCCCGTTCCGTCGTACGCCTCGTTCGGTGCCCCTGTTGGCGCCAGTGCGGGGACGAAGCCGTTCCTTTGCCGCATCGTGCCTATCCGCGACATCCACTCGCTGCATCTGAGCTGGATGATCCCGTCGATTTTCGGCAAGCACCACCAGAAGCCAGCCGACTACGTGGCCAGCCTGCTCGGGCATGAGAGCGAGGGCTCCGTGCTCTCTGATGTAAGTTGTCGTTGTTGCCTGACCTCGTGTTTCAAGTACTGATTCTCAACGCCGCTGATGTCTTCGTTAGCTCAAGACCCGAGGATGGATCTCCGCTCTGACCGCTGGGGTTACCGACACGGATGGGTTCGACTGCGGCACCTACGCTGCTCGCTTCGACGTCACAATCAAGCTGACGCGAGAGGGCATCTCTCGCTGGGCGGAAATCGTTCAGGTTGTATTCGAGTATCTGCGTGTTCTTCGCACGAGCGGCTGCCCAGAGTGGGTGTTTGAAGAGCTCAAGGCGCTGGCAGATATTTCCTTCCGTTTCCAGGAGGAAAACAGCGCCGTTGAGAAGTGCGAGGAGCTCGCGGAAGTCATGCAGGTGCGCGCAGTTATTGAGCTGCCGAGGGTTTTAACGGCTTCTGTCTCACGTATGACTTTGCTGCCTTCCTTGCTGTTAAATACGGAACAGGATATTTTCCAAGTCGCTCCCGAGGACATCTTGCGCTATGACTTGTTCCAGGGCACCTTCAACAAGCAGCTCGTTCTTGAACTGCTGAACGAGTTGACTGCGGACAACGTCTGCTTGTCGCTGGTGTCGCAACTCCATGCGGAAGACCCCGCGTTTGAGAGCAAGGTCGGTGATATTTGCTTAGTACTGACCGCGTGCGGCAATCACTGTGTGAGATTTTACTCCTGACAGGATACTGACGCATGACCATTGCGTTTGGCATGACTTATGAATGCAGACCGTGACCGAAGAGTGGTTTGGTGTCAGGTACTCGCGGGAAGATGTGAGTTCCGACATTGTGGGGCAGTGGCGCAACGCCGGCGTGAATGAAAAGCTGCACCTCCCCACTCCGAACCCGTTCATCCCGCGTGACTTTTCCCTCGTCGACACGACATCGTTGCCAGAAGAGGCTGTCTCCCATGTGACGAAGTTCGGGAAGCTCTGGTACAAGTCGGACCTCGCCTTTGCGACTCCTCGCGCGCATCTCTCCTTCTTCTTGCAGCTCCCGCCGTTGATGGAGAGCGTTGAGAATGTGGTGTTGGCAGACCTGTACGTGAAGCTGGTGCGCGACGCGCTGAACGAGTACGCGTACCATGCGAACGTCGCGGAGCTCATGTACTCGTTGCGGGTCAAGGAGGTCGGGCTTGAGCTGATGTTTGGCGGGTTCAACGACAAGCTGCACTTGCTCGTGGAAGTGGTTGTCTCCGCTCTGTTCTCCACCGAGATCAAGCCGGCGCGGTTTGACGTGCTCAAGGAGGAGATGCTCCGCGAGTACAAGAACTCGACCGTCAAGCCCGCACACAAGGCTCGGCATCTACGTCTGCAGCTTCTGGAGCAGGTGTCCTTCCCGCTGGCCCAGTCAATCGCCGCGCTGAAAGCCTCGACGATCGACCAGCTTAAGGAATTCGTGGCGACCCGACTCTGGTCCGGGAAGACCTTCGTGGCGAGCTTCGCCCACGGAAACCTCTCAACGTCGGCCGCAATTGGTCTTGTTGGCTTAGTGGAGGCTCAACTGTTGCGCGTATCGGCCTCTCGGCTCTCACCGGCTGAGACGCCGCGCCGCAACATTATGTCCATCCCAGAAACGCCAGCCGGGTTCCTGCTTCGAGAGAGGAGCGACCACAAGTCGGAGGTGAACACGCATGTTGAGCTTTACTACCAGATTGGAGAGCACAACATTCGTCACCTCGCGTATGGGGACTTGCTGCACCAGCTGATGGAGGAGCCGCTGTTTGACACGCTGCGGACGAAGCAGGAGTTGGGATACGACGTTTCGTGCACGGTGCGCGTGACGCACGGCATCCTCGGCTTCGGCGTGTCAGTGGAGTCGTCGCTGTTCGACGCCGAGTACATCTCTTCTTGCGTGGACCAGTTCTTGGTCGACTTTGAGGAAGCGATCGCTGCGATGCCCGAGGAGCATTTTCGCGACCACGTGCAGGCCCAGATCATGAAGAAGCGGGAGCCCGACCACAACCTGCTGGAGACGACTCATCGGTTCTGGTACGAGATCTCGTCGCGCCGCCTCATCTTTGATATCGATGAGCTGCTCGTGAAGGAGCTCGAGACGGCGAACAAGGAGGAAATGGTCCACCACTACCGCGAGTGGATACTGGAGAACCCGAAGAAGCTGACGGTGCAAATTATCGGCCGCAGCAACGACGCCGAGAAGCGCGCGCATGCCAAGCGCAAGGCGTTGGCTGCGGCTCCGAGCACTGAGCCGTTGTCCTCGACGATGCAGCCGGTCCGCATCCGCGACTTGTACCAGTTCAAGGTGCAGCTTCCGTTCTACCCAGACACGCGGTCGCTCGAGGACGCGGAGGGCGTGGCAAAGCTGGCTCAGCAGCAAGGAGGGGGCGACAAGATGGAGCTATAGACGCACGAGGAAGACATCAGAGGAGGGAGACGGAGGAGGAATGCACGTTTGCGAGTTTTGATTGAAAGGAGCAGGAATACAGGACATCGGTGCCTGACAACCCGTAGCACTACCCACTGGTGTTTGTTGGCGCTGCGATGCAGAGTTCGCGGTCGTGGGAGCCATTGAGAGACAGCGTCACGCTTTGCTATCGCCGGCGCTCGGTCTTCACACGTAGAATATTCTGTAGACGGTCTTGGCGATCGACTCCTGGCCGTCGTAGAACGCGGTCTCGATGGTGAGCTTCCCGCTACCCAGTATCAGCACGATCAGTCCTATGACTCCTAGTTTGAGGAGTGATTGCACTGCGGTCCTCACCTCATCAGGTCAGGGTCGAGCATGTTGCTCTCGCCAGCCGACTCGATCGTTTGCTGCCACGTGTTGGTCGACCCGGGGATGACGAAGCCGAAGTTGAATAGCCACTCTGATCGCATTCGACACCGAGCAGCACGTTGGTCAGCGATCACGAACGCCCTCAAGCGGCGAAAGACCATCAGCGACTGGATCAGTCACCTTCGATGCAGCTACCGTCCAGGAAGACGCGCTGCTCGAGCCGGAAGTGCGTGATCTCCTCGGCCGAGCTGAAGTTGATTTCACGAGACACGGCCGAGCACTTGAGGATCGCCACCGGAATGCGCGCTGTCGTTCAACAGTGTCGATCAGTATGGTCCGCTTGCGGACTGAGACTGTCACTTTGCACTCACCTTCTTGCTCGACTCGGAACACATGCTCGCCCCTGGGATGATCATGGCCACGAACAATGTCAACGACAATTCACCAAGGGTGAGCAGGGAGTCACGGTTATAGTATATCGTACCACTCGTCTGACTGCCACATGAGCTTCCCCGTGTCGCCGCAGCGCATGTTCATGTGGTTGCTGCTCGGTGTCGACGAATTCAAGCATAGCATTAGGCAATTGCGTCAATTGTGCTATCCTCGACCCGGCAGCGGCGCGTACATGACGAGCCCCTTGCAGATCTTGCGGGCGCGCGGGTTGCTTGAGACCTCGATCTTGCCGGCGGCCGAGTCGCTCTGCAGCTGCTTCCACTCGCGCTCGACCTCAAGGTCCAGCTTGGCCTCCGCGACGCGGACGTCGTCGTCCTTGAGCGGCTTGGCCTCGCCGCCCTTGAGCCGCGTCTCCTTGTCGCCCAGCTTCACGTTGCTAATCTTGCAGCCGATCTCGTCCAGCTCGGCGTGCTTGGGCTCCATGCTGTCGGCCGCTCGGACTCGGGGCGTGCGATACAGGCAGTTGCTGGTGGTTTACCAACTCTCCTGGCGTCGTTCGTGCTTCCTACGCCGGCAGTTGGGCACTCGATCGGTTGAAGGCGGCTGTGACCCTTGGAGGGTTGGGATGATTGTTATTTTTGCCATGAGAGTCCTGAAACGTCAGGAGATCCAGCACTCGATCCGTGGTGGCGTGCTTGATGAAAGGAAGCTAACGATCCGTCGCAGCCGAGAGGAAACGCAGTGCTCACTGAGATCGAGAAGCCGGGATGCGATCGCGCGCTGCGTCAAAGAGGAACGAGGGTGCGTAAGGAGCGTTGACGTGATCGATTTGATGGTTGCAGTGCTAATAGACTAGAGACTCGTGCACCGTTGTGGGTGTCTTCTCGCTTTCGTTGAAGGCTCCCTGCAAAATCCCATGCAGCAATCCTCCATCATCATCAACGCGGCCGCATTGCAGGTAGGGTGCGACGTTTTACCTACTTCTAAGTAAATGCTAGCTGTTGAGCACCCTCGGTGCCCTGACTGTTGGCGTCGGTGTCAACAAGGACCACATAGCGCGCTCCATCACCCTGGACGTTCGCGCCCAAATTCGTGCTGCTCGTCCGCGTATAAAGCTTCCCGTCGTTGGCAGGGACGTGCTGCAACCCACCAAGAAGCCAAGGGAAAGAGATGCCAGGCAGGGCGACCGTGAAGCCGTCGGGAATGACGGCAGCAACTACCGGCAAGTGTGGGTCTGCGAGTCGTGCACGTTCGAGAACGACGAACCCCCGCGCAGTAGCCAATCTCCCTGGGATCGCGATGCTTGCGCCATGTGCGGCTCGGCACGCCTTAGCAAGCAAGAGCGAGCTCCACTCACGCTAGCACAGAAGCTGGGACTGGTGTGTGAAGTATGCTCGAACGAGAGGAAAGCAGTACATTGACTCAGCATCTTCACTGTTCAGGTATCCCGTCCGCCTCCGAAGCTCTCGTCCGCGGAGTGGGAGCGATGCGAGCAACAAGCTGAGGAGCGCGGAGACACAAGTCAACCGTGCTCCATCTGCCGCGAGCCGTTCGGGGTCAAGGAGCAAGTCATCCTCAGCTGCTCGCACATGTTCCACCTCGACTGCATCACCAGCTTCGAGCGGTACTCTCGTCCGCCTAGATCGCTAGTGGAGGGTGGATGCTGACAGAGAAGAGAGTGGTGTGCCGCTTCCCCAGGTTCCTGCGCGCCAAGCAGCGCGTGTGTCCTCTCTGTCGCAAGCAGGACTATCAGAAGCGAGCCACGACACGAGCCGCTGTGACGCACCGAGAGCGAAGCGCGCAACGTATTCAGGTGGGTGGGTCCACTTGCTTTGGCTTGTGCTTGCCGCTTGTGTTTCCACTGATCGCCAATCTCTCTGCACGAATTATAGGCTTTCGTCCGTGGCTTTTTGGGTCGCAAGCGACTCGCTTCGCTCTGGCACCAGGCATGAATGACTCCATTGGTGCCTTCCTTGCTCCGTCCAGCCCTTTAACACCGAGATTCATGCGGTTCTTTCCGTCCCTGTAGTTCTACAGCTCGGGCAAAGGCGACCCGGTTCGTCGAAGACGCTTCCTGGCTAACAGGCAAGCTCATCCATATGCGACGCAGCGGCTATTGCCCAGACACCGGCTTACACACTCGTTGACGTGACAGAGTGGGGCAGTCTGCGCATCGACTTGTGACCGCCATGCAACAGCGCGACGACTCGATCGACGCCCTGCTCGCGGAATTCGACCGGTCGATCCGCCTCAGCCGCCGCGTCTTCCAGGAACCCAGCGGCCCAGAGACCGACTACGGTACCACCGCCGACACCGTTCGACTCTGCAGGACGCGACTGGTGGTGACGCTGCTCGTCCGTGTGTCTAGTGACAGACCCCCACTCCAAGCACGCTGACAACTGGAGTACCATCTACCAGAAGGTGCGACATGAGTGGTTTTATCAATTCCAACGCTGCCGCTCGCGCCTCTAACTCGTCTGTGCCGCGCAGGCGAGCGCGCGGGACGACCATGAGTGCGCCATCTGCCTCAACGCGTTCGAGTGCGTCCTCTTCGCCCTCCACCGCCCTCCACCGCGCCCACTGACCTACCGTTCTCTCTACTGCACCACAACAGGGCGGACAGGGGCGGCGCGGTGTTGCTGAGCTGCTCGCACGTCTTCCACGCGCAGTGCCTGGCCGCCTTCGAGGACTTCAACATCTACGAAGTGCCGCTGTGCCCAGTCTGTCGCGCTAGCTACCGTTCGCGCCCGTGGAACTCGATTCCCTCCCTAAACTGATTAGTTAATATATAAAATGTGGTAGTTTTTTCGATACTTTGTTCGAGTCGGTTGGGGAGGCGAGGAAGAGAAAGAAACAGTCGACCCACTCGCCGATTTGGCACTCAATGCAGGGAGGAGCAGTGCGGAGTACAGCGACTGAGGGACCATGGACCTGGACGCAGGCGCCGAGGACTTCTTCGCGGCGCTCAACTCGGGCGGCGCCGACGCCTTCGTGGACTTCGGCGACATCCCCGCGCCCGACCCGTCCGCGGCCTCGGCGGGCCGCGCCTCGCTGGATGATGAGCCGCTCGTGACGGTGCGACCGCCCTCCTGCTCGTCTTGCTTGGGGGCGTGTACCTTACCTTGACGCGTGAATGATGCCGGCAGGCCGGGAAGAAGAAGACGGAGGGCGCGGCCAAGAAGGCGGGCATGCGCAAGGACTCGATGTCGCGCGTGGTGCCCAAGCCGAGCAAGGTCCCGGACGAGCCGACGCTGCCCATGGAGGAGCGGATCGTGAACCTGTTGGTTCCCGAGATGAAGGTGGCGGACGTGATGCTGCTTATCAAGAAGATGAAGCAGGCCGGCAAGTCGGACGCGGACGAGTTCTCGGAGCTGGACGCCGACCAGAAGACGGGTGCGCGCGTAACGGGTTGTCAGGTGCGATGATGTCACTTTCCCTCTAACAACGCGTTTGTGTGTGTGTGTGTGTGTGTGTCCGCCCCCTCTAGCGCCGCGGTTCCGCTGCGAGACGTGCGGCAACACGGAGCAGAACAACTTCATCACGGACTACGCGCGCGGCGACACCATCTGCAACGGGGTGGACGGCAACGGCTGCGGCACCGTCGTCCAGGACCACATCGTGCACGAGGGCAGCGCGTACCGCAAATTCGAGGGCGAGGAGGACAAGTCACACCACGGCCCGGCGCCCAACAAGCTCTTCTCGTCGGGTCATAACCTGCGTACGATGATTTCACAGGTGAGGAGTCTCACTCAATCAAAATACCACGCATGCGTTTTGAACCTGTCCGCGCGTTCATCGCTGCTTGCTGTGGCACGAGATCTCACGCTGCGAGTTACCTCTCTTGTGCATAGGACGGCGAGATGGCTGGCAACCTGCGTCGCGCGGCCGAGTTTGTCGAGATGAACCTGAGTCAAATGGGCAAGGACGAGCGGCGCACGCGCATTGGGTACAAAGACCAAGTACGGACGCGCTGCTCAAGTGGGTTGATTGAATCGGTCCACCGATACTCACCGAGATGGCTATTGCTGCGCTTGCTTGTAGATGAAACAAAAGGCCTGCCGCCTAGTCGACCACACCATCAGCAACCTGGACCTCCACGAGATCGTCGGCAGCCGCGCCAAGTCCATGTTTGCCGAGTTCCGTGACGTTCGCGAGCATGTGCATCAGTTTGACGCGATGGTCGCCGGATGCGTCATTGCGGCGTACATTGAGACGAGCAAGGAGATGTACTCGGCGCAGAACACGATCAAGATCGGCAAGTTCAAGCAGGTCGGCTCGTCTAACCTGCCGTTGCCTCCGAACAAGGCGGTGGACGAGAAGAAGCTACATCCGTTCACGTGCCCGCTGTGCGATATGAAGTTCAACGCCCGCCGCGGTATGCAGTTCCATAAATGCGCCGGAAAGCCAGAGATAGCGGAAAGCAAAAACGGCGCGGACGGTGCGGACCTTCGCCCGATGGAGCTACCCGACGAGCTGAAGCCCATCGTGGAGATCAAGAACGGCAAGCAGTGGTTCAAGTGCCCCGTGTGCTCTCGCCTGTACGGCAAGGAGGAGACGCTGGTGGAGCACATGGAGCGCCACAAGAACCAGAGCAAGAAGCGCAAGCAACACATAGAACTGAGCAGCGTCGACTCGACCCGGTTGGCCAAGACCTCCAAGCTCGCATCTGCCAACCCGTCGGTCCAAGTGAACACACACGAGCAGGTGATGTTTCGCGGCTCCGGCAGGCGACCGTGGCTCCAGCACCTCAAGGAGCCCGAGAGCGCTGACCCGACCGAGTAGACTTGGCATGCGTGGACGACGACTGGTGGGGCTTGTTAGGTGCTTTTTGCTACGCACTGCGGGGGAAGAGACCAGCATCACGACCTGAAAAGTGTGGACTTTGTGAACCTGTATGATGGGTTGCTTCTTGTCTCTAACTGACTGACTAGCGACGGCGCCTTCTCCCTTCCTGCTCACTGCTTGTCACTAGTTGGGCCCGTGATGTCCTGCTCCGTCAGCTCAAGGACGTTGTCGCTGGTGACGTAGCGGACGCTCTCGCCCCGCTGCTTCAGCAGGCTCTCCACGTCGGTCGACTCGTCCTCGAACCACCCGAGGCGGTCGGCGACCAAGTGCAGATTCTCGCAGCCAGGGCACCGCACCAGCACGACACCCGAGTAGTACGCGTGCTTGCTGATCGTCTTGGCCGCGCGGGTATCGCACACTGTAGATCATTTGGTCACGAGCAGAGGCGTCAGAACTCCATCTTGGACTCGTTCCACGCTCGTACACGCCATTACCAAAGAGAGGACGCACCTTTACAGGTATAGACCATCACGAACTTGTCACCCGGGGACTCGACGCCCGGCGCACCTGTGACACTCGCGTCGGGCGCTGGTGTCTCGTCATCTCCCGCGACGGGCTTGTTCCCGTGGGAGCAGAACTGCCGGAAGCCCGAAGTGCGCGCGGCCGTGCGCTCGCTCTGCGACCAGAGAGCGAACGACGGCGCCTGCGAGCACGCCCCGATGTGGTGGCACAGCGCGTGAGCGTTCTGCGCAACAGGGAGGCGGCGAGCCGCGCTCGGGAGGCGATGCGGAAGAGCGCGACGCCACATTCTGCTGGCGAGTTTTCGTTGGGTGCTGTTGGAAGTTGACAAGAAAAAGCAGTACAGTAGTTCACAGAAGTGAAAATACTCCAAGTTGATGCTGTGTCGTATTTTACGCAAAAATTTCTGGACCATCTTGGCAATGTAAACTATGCTTACGCAAACATATCATTTTGCTCTTACATCAGTACACTACTTGAGATTGTGAAACGAAATATTGTTCTTTTCACCGAGAATGGCGGTTTTTCACTGTAATCATGAATATTAGCGCCACAAATTAGAGCTTCAAACGAAAATACCGATATCAAAGCGCGAGAATTACGAAAGCGAATTTTGCCTGGGAATCAACGATTTACATTCAATGATGAAATTTAGACTCCACACGGCAGCGCAATAAGCGCGGGTTAGCTCCGAACGTCCAGAATGTGTGACGGGGGTCACACAGCACAGTACACGGAGGAAGCGTGTAGTCGTAATGATACGACACGTACTGAATTAACAGTACGAGAACAATCACAAAGGGGGGGATAAAATAATGTAGGAGTTGTATGCCCCTAATTATATATATCGACTTGTGGTTGTTCTTACACAATGGAGACTGTTTATTGTGTTTCGTTGTGAGGCCTTACAGGACTTTCGAAATGAGTGGTTCCTACTTATCCTATAAACTGAGAGAGCCATCAAGGTAATGCAGTAAAGAGAAAGCCATGCAAAAATGTCTACGTATCAGATTGGTAGTACCTCACGGTACTGCCAAGGCTCGTGTGAGCCACTCAACTCCACAGCCGTACTTAGCTGGGAGGCGGCTGCCTCTAAGTTCGAGGGAACTTAAGAAACCCACTTAGTGTGTGGCACACAAAGTATCCAACGAGGTTACCACGTAACCATGTAACCCCGTTACAGAATGGTGGTCGGCCACGCGCCATTCCTCGATTCTCGCAGCAGAAAGCAGTCGTGTGCCCTCCATGGCTGTGTCGGTAGACCTACGGTAGTGGACCATCGTGTTAGTGTATATGTACGACATTGAGATAAGTCTAGTTGCTACCGTTCTGGGTGTATATGTGTGCTCGATCGAGCGCTGGACACGCCTATTCAAGGAGAATGGAAACGTTCTTCCTAATGAGCGCAAAGCTAAGACCGCGAGATGGCCTGCCGCTGCTGTTGAGTTTACACGGGAATACATTGACGCGCATCCATGCTTTTATCTCGAGGAGCTGCAAGAGGTAGTAAAAGAGAAGTTTCCTAGCTTAGGTAACGTGTCAAGCCCTACGATATGCAGGTTTCTGCGCTTTGACGAAAAGAGCGCGCGAGGCGGTGCCTGAAGAAGCCGCAAACTTTTACAAGAAACTGAAGCTATTCTACTGGGCCCCGGAGCAACTAGTGTTTGTCGATGAGGCTTCAAAGGATAGACACGACGCGCTCCGGCGTTACGCTTGGTCGAGATGCAGCACCCCTGCGACCGTGTCGCTACCGTTCTCCCCGGGGTGAGCGTCTCTTCGCTCTTGCAGCGTTCGACATCAGGTTTTTTCCGTGGGACTCAACGCCCGACACTTTCGACCGCGTTCGATTTCACGCAGCGTTTGCTGAAAAATCGCCCCATATCCCAATCTGTGGCCGCTACCGAGGTCAGTAATGTGTGCTCTCGTTTTGACAAAGGATTCAGACTAATGTGCTAATGCAATGCCTTTTTAGGTCGATCGTGGTGCTCGACAATGCAAAAATACATATGTATCGCGAGCTCGAAGACTTAGTCCACTCCAGAGGCCCTCTCCTACTCTTCCTTTCGCCGTATTCACCGCACCTCAACTCGATTGAAGTTGGGTTCTCGCTGTTGAAGCGTTGGCTCAATCGACACGCGCCGTTTGCCTTTCGGCAAGACCCGCGCCGCACACTGTCGGCCGCTCTCGCTGAGTGCACCAAAGGAAACGAAAGCGTGGGGGGGGGGGGAATCTTTACTGTAACGGGGTTACACGTACAGTACAGTATGACACTGTACCGTACTCTCTAGAGAGTAGTGTGCGGCACACTACTCTGAGTTCGGGTCCTGACGGAATAGTGTTGCACACACTATTCCCTGCACATATCCGCACAGCCA